>JAWPHD010001864.1:0-290033 GCA_037043455.1 Cyrtodaria siliqua | reverse complement strand
CTTACAAGTGTAAGGCTGTGGTTCAAATCCAGTTCCGGGCAACTGTTTCTTTTAATACATACTCTGAAGCTGTATATTTATCGATGTTACCTGTACGGAGGCTGTACCTGTACGGAGGCTAAATAAAAATGTGAAATTTTACGCATCGATTTCTGCTTTTGGGTTGTTTGTCGATTTGAAACTACTTCCCACGTCACTCATTCATATTCATGAGTTATTACCAATTAAATAGGGACTGTGTAGCTTTAAGCATGGGAATGCTCTACTAGAGCGTGGGAACATTTTATACTAGAGCGTTCAAACGCTTTACTAAGAGAACGGACACGTGGCACCTATAGCGCTTTTGAATGTTTTACTATGTACAACGTGGATACGGTTTACTAAAGCATTGTAACGCTCTGTTAAAGCATGGGAACGTGTTACAGCATAGGAAAGATTTACAAAAGTGTGTGAACGCTCTACTAGAACGTGGGAACATGTTATTCTAGAGAGTTCAAACGCTAAATACTAAAGAAAATGAAAACATAAGAATTAGTGCGCGTGAGGTTTCACTTGACTGTGTTAACAAATGCAATTAAATAGTGTACTAATCACAAAAGAAGAGTTCAAAAGAGTAGGAGAATTATTAGTATTGACTTTACTTCTTTCACTGCTAAAATACTCATGACTACATGTATTATATAGATAAATTTTAATATATAATTACATGTACCGTATTCCTCACCATTCTTACAATGATTTTGTCTTTTCGAAACTGAGTTTCACCACTCGAGACTCGATTTTCTCTACTCGAAACTCTACTTTCTCTACTCGAAACTCGATTTTCTCTACTCGATACTCGATTTTCTCTACTCGAAACTCGACTTTCTCTACTTGAGACTCGATTTTCTCTACTCGAAACTCGAATTTCTCTACTCGAAACTCGATTTTCTCTACTCGATACTCGACTTTCTCTACTCGAAACTCGAAGTTTGGCATATCTAATTCTGTGTAACAGTACACTTTGCCATGCTCTAAATAGAGATAACCGTGCCCTAACTGGATTTGGTGTCACTAGCTACGCTGAGACATACCGAGGCATTGCATTTTATGAAGGAAAAAAGGGGAAAAAAACCGAGGCATTGCATCTGTACAATTGAGAGAATGTACTTACTATGTACACCGGTAGCTGTATGAGTGTTGGGATCGAAACAAAAAATAGATATAAATTTTTAAAAAAAAATGAACATGTTATATGTTGAAAACAAACATTTAAAGTTTTCCTGAACAATTATCCCAGAGTATTGTAGTTATAGACTATAACCACAACACTCTGTACTCTGGGATAATGTTACGCTCCCTAGTCAGAGGACGTATTTACCACTTCGTTCCGGAATATTACATAGTAATTTATAACCAATGCAAAGGAGAGTAGGATAATGTTTGTCTTCAACAAATAACATGTTCATTTTTTTTAAATTTTATATAGATCTAGATGTTTAGTTCCCGACACTGATACAGCTATCTGTGACTATGTACTTTACATATAAACAACCTCAATATCGATAAATAAAATATTATTGATAAAAAAATATCTTAAAACTGAAAGCTTGTCTTGGATATATGCCCTAAAACGCAAGAAATTGCATATAGAAATAATAATAAAAACTGATCCGGAGTTTTGTGGGTGGGTGGGCGGGGGTGCGTGCCACCAGACCACCACAGTAAGGGATTGGCCTCAGTTAAATTTCAGGGCTGGCGACGGGCCTGTCACACGTATTATACAAACATTCTAAATGCTAAATGCCCCCACCACCCGCACCATCCCCCCTCCTGCCACACACCCACCCACAAGCCTCTCCTCGCCCCTAAAGTCATGAGTGCGCATGTAAACGGTTAACTTATAGAAATCAAGGAGCAAAAGTAGCATGATTAAACTTACTGCAGATCTATTGATTGTTTTATTCAAGCATTTAACAATTTCCCTGATACTCAACTTATAAATAATACATTAATCATTGAAATTCAAAGGAATCAAAGAACATTTGAAACTAAACAACATCCGCGTACGTACAATGTCAATTACACGTTATATATATATACGTCTATTATACGTCATTATTTACGTCACGTGAATTCATACGTGTCAAATGCCAAAAAAGAATACTTAGGGGATTTACTTCTTAGGAGAAACGGTTGAATTGAATAACAAACATAACTTAAAATAGATCATTAATATTTTCTATGAAAACATGCGATAAAAAAGTTATTTTATTCTGCTCGCGGTAAAGACGTTAACATAACATTAGAGTTTGATGTGCGATAATTCATCATTGTGCTAATATATCCGACATCCTCAAAATGGGCGATCGCTTTAAACTTTGGAACTCGGTATTGTCTACTGAAAGCTACTGAAAGCTTGCTTTTCTCCACTCGAAACTCGATATTGTCTACTCGAATTTCTCTACTCGAAACTAGATATTGTCTACTCGAAACTCGATATTTTCTACTCGAAACTCGATTTTCTCTACTCGAAACTCGAATTTGTCTACTCGAAACTCGATATTCTCTACTCGAAACTCGATTTTGTCTACTCGAAACTCGATAATCTCTACTCGAAACTCGATTTTGTCTACTCGAAACTCGATATTCTCTTCTCGAAACTCGATAATCTCTAATCGAAACTCGATTTTGTCTACTCGAAACTCGATAATCTCTACTCGAAACTCGATATTCTTTACTCGAAACTCGACACTCGAAGAAAAGAATCCCTCGTTTTGTAAAGTCACAAGGATTAAAATTATTTTTTCCAAAAGATCCCCAGCACTCACTACCATATAGTAAAATTGGCTTGATTGTATGGTCAAATACGTGCACACTTGTGGATAAACCCAGATGCACGGAGTTAAAAATGTTCTTTAACATAAAAAGGGCTTTCAAACCTTTCTTATACAAGTCATTTTGAGCGCGTGAAAAACAACCAGATGCACAAAATGAAACTCCAAGATAATTATAAGAGGAGACACATTCTAAAGATTGGTTTTGAAGGACATATTTCTCTTTTACTAGCCTACCGGCCTTATTAATGATTAACACTTTAGATTTCAAAATATTAATATTGAGACACCAATCCTGACAAAAGAGATTAAGCTTTTTTAATTTTTCTTGTAACCCAAGGGCTGTAGTAGATAAAAGAACAACATCATCTGCGTACATAAGACAATCTAGCCTAGTGTTGTTAAGAATAGCCGGATCAGCAGTATCAGATAAATAATATGGCAGGTCATTAATAAAGATTTTGAACAGGTTCGGACTGAGATTATCTCCTTGCCTAACACCTATCTGTGAAACAAAGGAATCTGTTACAGAATTTCTGTCTACCTTTACATATAGAAGATTCTTTTGATACATATTTTTAATTACTTCGTAAAAGAGTCCCCCTATCTCCATTTTTAGGAGTTTAATAGTTATGCCCGAGTGTATAACGGTATCAAATGCTTTTCGGAAGTCTATATTACAAGTGAATAATTTGTTTGT
This sequence comes from Cyrtodaria siliqua, assembly GCA_037043455.1. NCBI lineage: Eukaryota > Metazoa > Mollusca > Bivalvia > Adapedonta > Hiatellidae > Cyrtodaria > Cyrtodaria siliqua. The sequence continues at coordinate 286,517 of JAWPHD010001864.1, read as the reverse complement.
CACCAGAGTTGATATACTTGTCAATAAGACTTTTAAGGATACATGTGATCTGAGGTTCTAGATTTTTTGAAAATCCAATTTGAAGAGAGCTGATTAGTTGGTGCTTTTGTTAAAACGTGTCTAACCTGGCATTGAGGATACTGTTAAACAGTTTACCTAAGCATGATGTAACGACTATACCTCTGTAATTTTCAGGATTCTTTGGATATTTTGCCATACAAATAGGAGTTATGTAACCATGTGTCCATTCATTTGGGTAAAAGCCAGAAATAAGTACTTTATTAAACATTTTTTCTAGTGAGGGTAACAGGACGGACTGACCTGCTTTAAGCATTTCATTTGATATAAGTGCTAATCCTGAGGAAGAGCCAGACTTTAATTCTTTAATAGACTCTTGAATTTTCTTAGTGGTTATATGCAAATCTAATTCATTGAAAAGTTTCGAGTCGTTCGTTTCCATATCATTTAATTGTGAATCAAGTTCATCTAATCTGGATTTGAATGTAGGAAGCAAGGGGATTATCGGGAAGAAATTACTCTAAATTCCACAAAGCATGGCCATGCGCTTTTTGATACTCTGGGTTATTTTTATATATTTTTTTTATGTTAATTGACTTCCCGAGAACACACGTTCGTCCGTTTGTAGAATGTAGAGTACCAAAACTGTGTTATTGTTATTATATTAATGCTCAACAATTTTAAAGGGACATGTTCTTCAATAAAAGAAAGATTCATGATTTCGATTTAGTTGGGTCCAATTTAGCTTTTGTCAGATTTAAAGGTACTTGCGTATGTTCACAACAATGATGACTTGACTACATCTTAGAACCGAACACAGTTATAGTGGTCTATGATGGTGATTGTTGACTTGTCTTGTTTAACGACGGCCATTTCGGATTGCCACAACTTATTAACGACCGATTTAAATTGCGACCCCGAGATAAGAGTCTACAAGAGAATTAGCCAGGGTGGAGTTCTAGGATTCGGTATATTGAACAAACATTAAGTCCGGAATGTAATGAATGAATGAATGAATGGTGTTTTACGGCACGTCGACACATAAATAGGTCATATTGTGCGCAAAAACTGATGAATGATGAAGAAATGAAATGGAAGTAATATAATTTATATACGTAAATCAACAAATGCCCGAAAACGGGTATATATAAAGAAGTAAATTTATACAAGAATATATTATAATGATTTATATAGTCTGACTTCTTTCAGGAAATCTAAAACTAGACTAAAATCTATAGTATTAAATAACTCGGTCATAGTATTAACATTGTAGTACCTTTGACGCATAGGATCTAAGTCTACACATTCCAGCAATATGTGTTTGACCGTCAACGGTGCAAAGCAGGGTATACATTCTGGTAATTGCTGACCTTATAATAAATATGAATGACTATAACGTGTATTCTCTATACTGCACCTGGCTAGGACAACTTTCTCTCGACGAATGGGTCTACTAGAAGACCGCCATTCTCCGAATGAATGAATGTTGTTTTACGGCACGTCGACACATAAATAGGTCATATTGTGCGCAAAAACTGACGAAATATGAATAAATGAAGGATTAACTAAAAATTAATTAAATTAATTAAATATATCAGGATAAAAGTATTAAAAAATAAGGGATGATATGGTAGTAATATAAACTGTATATGTAAATCAACGAATGCCCGAAAAACGGGTATATAAGAAAGTAATTATATACACGAATATATTATACTGATTGATAAAGTCTGATTTCCTTAAGGAAATCTAAAACTAGACTAAAATCTATAGTATTAAATAACTCGGTCATAGTATTAACATTGTAGTACCTTTGACGCATAGGATCAAAGTCTACACATTCTAGCAATATGTGTTTGACCGTTAACGGTGCAAAGCAGGGTATACATTCTGGTAATTGCTCACCTTGTAATAATTGAATTGGATTTTATAGTCGCACCAACAGCTAAGGTCATATGGCGACTTTCCAGCTTCCATTGGTGGAGGAAGACCCCAGGTGCCCCTCCGGGCAATTTTCGTGCACGGGCGGGCACCTGGGTAGAACCGAACCACCGACGTTCCGCAAGCCAGCTGGATAGCTTCCTCACATAAAGATTCCTAGGCCCCTGAGGGATCGAACCTACAGCGGTGAGGGGCAAGTGATTTCAAGTCAGAGACGTTAACCACTCGGCCACGGGCGCCCCCACCTCGTAATAAATATGAACGAGTATAACGTGTATGCCCTATTTTGCACCGGGCTAGGACAACTTCCTCTCGACGAATGTGTCTACTAGAAGAATACCATTCTCCGAGTAACGGTTTAATTGAATGGAGTTTATTGATAACTGACAAATCCCAAGCGGCTTGCCAAGAGTTACGAATATATGTGTTAATACAACTTTTAAAATCGGTATAAGGTAATTTGGTATCAGATATATGTAAACCTAATGCTGCTTTAGCAGCACTATCAGCTCTATCATTACCACGTTTTCCTACATGGCTTGGAAGCCAGCAAAAAATAATAACATTTTCAATTATAAGAGAATTGTACTTTTCTAAAAGTTGAAGCACAACTGGGTTATCATGTTTCATATTAACCAGTGCTTGAAGAGATGAAAGGGAATCAGAAAAGATTACAAAATGGTCATCATCAGATTCCTGAATATATTTTAAGGCAAGTTCAATTGCCTTAAGTTCAGCTGAAAAGATAGAGGCCTTGTCAGGCAGGCGGCTCTTTATGCGGTGTTTGTGAACAACAGCTGCTGCAGCTACCTTATCTCCATCTTTAGAACCATCTGTGTATATGTGTTGAAAGTTGCTGTATTTCGATTTAATTTCATTAAATTTGCTTTGAAAGACAGTAGGGTCTGTACTGGATTTGTTACTATTACAAAGGTCGAAAATAATTGTTGGTGTTTCCAAAGTCTTGGCAAGCCGCTTGGGATTTGTCAGTTAACAATAAACTCCATTCAATTAAACCGTTACTCGGAGAATGGCGTTCTTCTAGTTGACCCATTCGTCGAGAGGAAGTTGTCCTAGCCCGGTGCAGGACTGGGCATACACGTTATACTCATTCATATTTATTACAAGGTGAGCAATTACCAGAATGTATACCCTGCTTTGCACCGTTAACGGTCAAACACATCTTATTGGAATGTGTAGACTTTGATCCTATGCGTCAAAGGTACTACAATGTTAATACTATGAAAGAGTTACTTGATACTGTAGATTTTAGTCTTGTTTTAGATTTCCTGAAAGAGATCAGAATATATAAATCATTGTAATGTGTTCTAATATATATTTACTTGTTTATATATCCGTTGACGGGCATTTGTTGATTGACATACATAGTTTATATTACACCTTATCATCCCCTTATTTTTTAATAGTTTTATCTTTATATATTTACATTAATTTTTAATTATTACTTCATTTTTCATAAATTTTGGTGCACAATATGACCTATTTATGTGTCGACGTGCCGTAAAACACTAATTATTCATTCATTCAAAATCAGATCCAGGTAGCTTTATACCTTTAATAGAGGGGTCATCTTGAACTTTTTTTAGCGAAAGGTTCGAAATATATTACGTACACAAGTGGATACAAGGATCAACCTTGCCTCACGCCTCTTTTTATATCGAAAGTAGCAGAAATATTATTATTGACTATCACAGACGACTTGACATTGCTACGTTTATCCAAAGAAAAAAATCATCGTCAAAACTAAAAGCTTTTAAAGTGTCGTATAAATATGACCAAGAGAGTTTTCTTGATCCATGGAAATAAAAACTGCTTTTTTTGTTCAATGCAATCAAAGACGTTACGAAGTAGATGAGTATTATCAAAAATAGTCCTCCCTTTAATGGAACAAGTTTGACTGATGCCAACATTTTTAGATAATACTCTGCCTAAACGTTTACTTTGGAGAGTACCTTCCTATCTACATTCAATAAAGAAATTGGCCTATAAAATTTCATATCAGATGTATTTGATATTCCTTTGCATATTAAAGTAATATATGATTATTTTTGGGACTCTGACATTTCCCCCCAAAGATATGAAAATAATTGAAGTAAAAACATCTTGTTAAAACGTCACTTCCTGGTGATTTATTTGATAACTTGTCCTTAAGGACTCACACCACTATTATGGCCGAGTGGTTAACGTCTCTGACTTGAAATCACTTGCCCCTCACCGCTGTAGGTTCGATCCCTCAGGGGCCTAGGAATCTGTATGTGAGGAAGCTATCCAGCTGACTTGCGGAACGTCGGTGGTTCTACCCAGGTGCCCGCCCGTGCACGACAATTGCCCGGAGGGGCCCCTGGGGTCTTCCTCCACCAATGTAAGCTGGAAAGTCGCCACCTTAGCTGTTGGTGCGACTATAAAAATCCGATTCAATCATTGAATACTCATGCCCTACAGATGAAGGAGGTAGATGAAAACAAAGTCCGATTTTTACATTTTACAGAATACATCGATTTATCTTGATCAGATTCTAAATCTACAGCATTTTAGGACGAGATCACAGAAAAATGCATGTTGATATAAGATTTTTAGCTAATTCTGCCTCATTTTGCACATCATGAGTCTAATCACCACGGGGTTGTATTTTTTTCTAAATTGTGATAGGTGACAAGCAAACATGACATTAAAAAAAGTTCAATCCGGTAAATATTTGTTAATTGTGTTTTAAATTGCAGATATTGGATCAATGAAGAATTTAAGGATAAATACATGTTGTAAATTTTGTTTATCTCTATGCCACGAACAAAAACATTACAATGGGACCCTATAGCAAATCAATTGTCGTGTGAGACGTTAAGTAAGAGAATGAGTATATTTCATTTTTTATTCTTAAGGCATTGCGCTTAAGAGCTACAGAATGGCATTTTCATCCGTCATCTCTAAGGTATTGTGCTTTAGAGCTGCAGAGCATGTATATTCCATCTTTTATCACTAAGGTCTTGTGACTTAAAGCTGCAACATTGTCATCTCGAGGGTATTGCACTTCAGAGCTGTAGAATGGGAATATTCATTCTTCATCTATCGAAAGGCCCTGCACTTTAGCATGTTTAGAGCTGCAGCATGACATGTTTATTCTTTGTCTCTAAGATATTGCGCTTTAAAGCTGCAGAACTGGTAACTAGCATCATTCATATAAGGCCAGATGATTTGGCACTGCAGAATTGGTATTTTTGTCATTATCACTAAGGCATTGCGCTTAAGAGCTGCAGAGCGAGGAGCTGCCGTTAATCAATCATGGGTTCATTAATATTGAATTGCTGCCATGCTAAAATCCAACAAGATAATGTGTTTAAAACATGTTACTGTGTAAATAGGACAGAATGACATTAGTCCATTTACAAAATGGCGATGTTTAAAGTTATTTAAAAGATATCGTATCACATGGATCCAATGAGATTTGTAAGTCTCAAGGATCCATTAGGAACAGATTAACGGCCGGTGCTCGACTTACCAGAAGCTGCCGAGATAGTTGTTAAAAAATACGACAGGTGTGTATCTCGCAGGGGTTATCCAGCATCAGTATCTTGGTAGTGTACTGATCGGTAATGTATTGCAAGCTCAGTTAATAAGTTTGCTAACCTAACTCCCACTTGCCATACTATCGGCTCCTCTGTTATCCACACCGTCGTGTACAGGGTTAGCACTCGCTAATCTTCCATCACGGCAGAACAGTGAATAAATAAAATATCTATTCAAAATGAGAGTAATAAATTACATGCATGTTAATGCTAAGCTGGTGCCCTCTGTTGAGTCTAAGTTGGTCCCCAACAATGGTTACACGCGCAGTAGACGTTATATATAAGATAGTATGTGTTAAATTTGGACAACATATATATACTAGTCACAGTCAAGTTCAGATAATCATTATGCTGACCTATCTGACACTTGACTGAATAAGATTAAAACCTAATAGTTATATGGGGGTGTAGGGGAAATCTGTGTCAAGAGTAGATAAGGGTTTATTTTCCGACGTCGGTTATTCTGTATGGTAACAATCGCCTAGGACTGTTGGGAATATACGGAATCGAAAGTCATCTAACCGTTAATGGGATATCTAATTATATTCTCTTCAAATTGAGAGTATTTAATAAAAGCACTAAGTGCGCAAAAGACCTGTTGTCTGAATTGTTTTTCAAGATCTAAAATATTTGTAAGATTAAAAGTAGAGGTATATTCTGAAATGTTATCTTGAAATTAATTCTCTGATCATCGAGCTGACTACAGTCTAAAAAAAAATATTCAGTGGTGAATTGTATAAGGCAATGGGGGGAATATTTATGTAAATCTTTAATGATGTGCCCACCAAGGCTCACCGGCAAGAGATTGTACTCTATCCTTAGTCTGGTAATGGCCTTATTATATACTCTGTAAAAGAAGTTTTGTACCATGGCAGTGTTCGAACCCGTACAACGATCGCTGAACCATGACATTCGACCATAGCCCTTATTATCTCAGTCGATAATTCACAATAGATCAACAATCAACAATAATTATCGTTTACAATGATTGTTTGCGAAAAAATAATCATCTTTTTATTGGTTACTCGAATGTGTCCGTAACTGTTACTTTGTATGGACTTTGCAACATTTTTACAGACACTTTGTGTGTTCGCGATATTTTTTTAAAATCAAATCTTGTTTGGAATTTAATGTTTCTGGTATCAAATTAACCGGGTAGGGTAGACCTTGGTTACTAAAAAAAGATACTTAAATTCTGTCCACTAGTTTTATTTTTATACGACTTTATATACCCTGGTCCAAAACTTTTTTTACCGAGTTTATAATCTATACTGACGAGATAAAGAAACGCCTCATCGGGAATTTCCGCTATATATTGTATGTACACTATGCTGCTGTTAATCGAATGGTACATGGCTACGCAAGACCTTTCTTTTCGGAAAAAATACTAAAACAACACAAAACACAGCAAATAGTATTTCTTCAAAGTTTGATTATTGGCAGAGTATCTGTTTGGCTCAAGCATGTGAGCAAACTTAGGATGCAAATTTCTGCAAACTCCTTACGTTAAATACAGTACTAAAATAGTCAATTTTTCAAAGAGGAACTTCAATATTTATGATTTTTTTGTTATAAAGTGTACTGTGATTAAAACGTCTACAACATCGCAGTTGTGTCCTTTCACTAACCAACTGCAACTTTGTTTTACAAAACATCTTGGGATTTCTTTGGAATATTATGTGGCATTAAGTGTGCAGTATATACAATATATAGCGGAAATTCCCGATGAGGCGTTTCTTTATCTCGTCAATATATTTTTGGAGAAGGGTTCTGGTGTTCTAAAATTATCGAGCAGACATGAAAAGGTATTAAATTTGTTCGTCTGATTAGTGAAATAATAATTTAATGTATGGTTAATTGTTTTCCTGATAATTGCATAAATTTCAGAAGGGGCCAACTGTTTGTTTACTGTACTGAAATATTGTTGAAGCTTGCCTTGCAGGCGAGGTCAGCTTTTTCATTGCCGAGGAAGTTGACATGTGCAGGACACCATTCTAATTTGACCAAAAGCCCCAAAATATAGCAAGCATTAACTTTATATAAGATATCGGACAGAAGGTCCGGACGAGTTTTGCTCACCCTGTCTTTTATTGCCATTTGACTAGATAGGGTGCCGGAGAAAATAGAACGACTGTCGGTTATTCTTATGTATATGGGTAGGAAAGGTAAGCTTTCTTATGCCAAACAAGTCCAAGAAAGGTGGCAGTTTTGGAAAATATAATGTCAGTATCGCCTAAAAAGAGGTCGACAGAAACGCGATGAGAATGGCTAAATATTATTCCGGTTGTTTGTTAGGAGATATTTCGAAACCCCATTTAATGGCCCAGTCTCAAATTAAGTTTTACTTGTAAGCGATCAATATTTTCCCCAGATATCCATGTGCTAGAGTGATCTGCAAATTGACTGATGACCATACCAGTGTATTTTAGTATGTTTTGTAGGTCATTAATACGAATATTAAATAAAAGGGGGGAGATGATAGAACCTTGTGGGGTACCTCTCTCTAGCGTTTCCTCGTCAGAGAGGGTTTCGTCTACTTTGACTGGATCTTTCTGTCCTGGAGAAATTCATTTATACATGAAAAGCAGTTACCTCTAATTCCAAAGTCATATAATTTTGATAAAATTCCAATATTCCAAGCAAGGTCGAAAGCAGCCTGCAAATCAAGAAAGATGGCGAGTACTGAGTGTCTTATATTTTTGGCAAATAGTATATCGTGTTGCAGGCGAGCAAGTTGATCCTAACGAAAGCGAGATTGATAATTATTTTGGCACAAGTCATAGAGCCTGTACATGTATTGAGCTTGTGCCCAAACCCCTGGTTCTTAAAGCACCTAATTGGAGGGGACACGAACTCCTCCACCTCAAAGACCGTATAGGTTTTATGGATCTTAAGCAGACTCGGAAGCGAGTTGCCGCCAACAACAACCTTAATGGCCCCAGTCTGCCTGCCATATTTGTTTGGAAAAACCGGGAGAGGATGTTTGGGACATTATCTTTTTCGTCAAAAAATTCTCTGTGTCTATCGGAACCTTGTGTATCACTCACTCTCTGGTTGTGATGGCAGGCATGATCCTGAGGGTCTCCAGGCCATCGAATAGAATAAGATCAACCGCTTGGCTTCCGATGACCTGGCTTCTACAAGGAGATCCTCATATTTAAGGGGGATGACCCTATTGACCTTTTGTGGGAATTTAGAATAGATCGGGGAGGACAGTCTAATAATGGGTATAGCTTTTGTTAGCTTTACACCCCCTTGGCTCTAAAATAAAATGTATGTTCCCAGTTATTGTGAGTGATGTGGTGGTTGTCACTGGCGGAGGCCGCGTTCACGAGTTCTGCCGAAAGATTTTCGTATAAGAGGATTTTGCAAACAGTAAGAACTGAAAATCTACAAAAGTTGGAGAGAAGTTCTCTCCTAAAAGTATAATGGAATTGAATTGAATTGAATAATATCATGGTTTATTTGAGTATATTTATTTATTTAAGGTGGAATCTTCACCTTTAATACGAACACTAGGGCTTAGTATTTTAACTAGTGTTATCTAGCTGGGTACACAGCTATCGTTTGTAGTTTGCCCCTTTAACAATAACACTGATTCTATATTGTTATCAGTGCTATACCAAACTTTAATGTGAACACATGTTTTTATGGAGCGTATAGGACGCTATGTTGATACACATATGGTTACTAAATGTCACCGTACTTAGGTGCCTATTATTAAATTGGAGACCGCAAGTCGGAAGTTAAACGTATTAGAAACGTTGTATGAACGACATCATGAAGGTTATGAATAGTTGCAGTATTGTCAAAAATCAGTAAAGTCGGATGTCAACGATTGTCTTATTTAAAGACTATTGTTTCTATAGTACTGATCCTACCTACAGCACTATTTGGGATATTATTGGTTTAAATAAAGTTGGTAATAAACTAAATTATACTATAATTTTAGATATTATTAGACACCCAGTATTTTACAAGGATGTCAGTAAACTATACCTTACTATGTTCTATATCTTACAGTCAAGTAAACACTGAGCGAACTAATCACATGTAGCACGTGGATCCCGTATTAGCAATGTGTTAGCTAATATCGACGCTTCCACATGTATAACTCTGGGACACAATGGGATAAATACCCACTTATTTCAATTGTGTGTGATACAGATATCATTCCACCCACCAAGAATTAAATCATTGGTAGCAGATGAATATATCACCAAAACGGAAACACTTATATCATAGTGTTTAACCTTTAGTTATAGAGTACCATTATTTGTTGTTGATAGACTACCAAACTCACAGCCACCAAGATAAAAGTGGGTCTGGGAGTCCCTCCAACCTCAATGGTACCCCCTTAATTAGGTGTAAGGAATAGGACTATCTATGAATATAGAATAATATTACAATTGTATAAGACAATTGTTGTAGATAGTTATATAATCCCCATAATGTAGACACGTGTATCAAATGACAAGATTACAACTTGTAGCCACCGAGTTAGAAGTTAAAAGTTAAAAATTGTACAATGTGTTAATCAAGTTAAAACACACGAGCAGTCAAAACACGTCATGCTCGGTCGAATGTAGTGGCGTGTCTGTTTACAATAACCGTTACTTCATGTATTATTAAAAGCTCGTAAGACACAGTCTATGTATAAGCATGTACGTTTTGCAAGCATTACAGGTGAAATACCATATTATATTCCTTGGTGGGTCTGTGTTGGTGGGCTTTAAACCGTTCACCCAATCACTCAGTCTTTTGCCAATTTACATCAGAAAAATATGTTGCCGGGCCTCATCCTTTTCCAAATATACTGCGTTTATACATACAAGGCATGCACATTCCGTCTATGGGTGCACGAACAACGTTATATAATATTTCTGAATAGGTAGGTGGAATGTCTTGAACATAAAACCAAGTAATGCATAAATGAGATATAGGGTCCTATAGAAACCACAGCGTCCGAACGCAATGGCATGGTAGGTCCGCACTGTACTGCAAACAAGGACTTGATAATACAATGAAAGAGACCAAAAACAACAGAAAGGGTGGTGAAGACAGGGTTACCGACTTGAAACGGTCAGTAGGCAATAAGGCCTACTGGCAGTAGGCAATAAGGCATGCCGAGTGTTCACATTACGAAGTGTGCTAAGTGTGATAGTTCTGCGTTTTACACTGTACGTTACCCAAATTATTATTGACCATATTGCCCGCCTGACAAGGCCTCTATCTTCTCAGCTGAACCTACGGCAATTGAACTTGCCTTAAGTTTTATTCAGGAATCTGATGATGACCATTTCGTAATATTTTCTGATTCCCTTTCATCTCTTCAAGCACTGGGTAATACATGAATATGAAACATGATAATCCAGTTGTGCTTCAAATTTTAGAAAAGTACAATTCTCTTATAGTTGATAATGTTAATATTTTCTGCTGGCTTCCAAGCCATGTAGGAATACGTGGTAATGATAGAGCTGATAGTGCTGCTAAGGCATTATTAGGTTTACATATATCTAATACCAAATTACCTTATACTGATTTTAAAAGTTGTATCAACACATATATTCGTAACTCTTGACAAGCCACTTGGGACTTGTCGGTAAACAATAAACTCCACTCCATTAAACCGTTACTGATAGTGCTGCTAAGGCAGCATTAGATTTACATATAACTAATATCAAATTACCTTATACTGATTTTAAAAGTTGTATTAACACATATATTCGTAACTCTTGGCAAGCCGCTTGGGATTTGTCAGTTAACAATAAACTCCATCCAATTAAACCGTTACTCGGAGAATGGCGTTCTTCTAGTAGACCCATTCGTCGAGAGGAAGTTGTCCTAGCCCGGTGCAGGATAGGGCATACACGTTATACTCATTCATATTTATTACGGAATTATACACCGTTAACGGTCAAACACATCTTATTGGAATGTGTAGACTTTGATCCTATGCGTCAAAGGTACTACAATGTTAATACTATGAAAGATTTAAGAGATCAGACTATATAAATCATTGTAATGAGTTCTTATATATATTTACTTGTTTATATACCCGTTGCCGGGCATTTATTGATTTACATACATAGTTTATATTACACCTTATCATCCCTTATTTTAATTTTATTTTTAATAGTTTTATCTTTATATATTTACATTAATTTTTAATTAATACTTCATTTTTCATATTTTTTTTGCGCACAATATGACCTATTTATGTGTCGACGTGCCGTAAAACACCATTCATTCATTCATTCGTTACTCGGAGAATGGCGTCCTTCTAGTAGACCCATTCGTCGAGAGGAAGTCGTCCTAGCCAGTGTCAGGATAGGGCATACACGCTGTACTCGTTCATATTTATTACAAGGTGAGCAGTTGCCAGAATGTATACCCTGTTTTGCACCGTTAACGGTCAGACATATTTTGTTGGAATGTGTAGACTTTGATCCTATGCGACAAAGATACTACACAGTTAATACTTTGAAAGAGTTATTTGATAATGTGGATTTTGGTCTTGTTTTAGATTTCCTTAAAGAAATCAGACGTTATAAATCATTATAATATTTTCCTATATATACACTGACCCAAAATGAAAACTTTACACTTTATTTGTTTGAATATCTGTTTTGTTAGCATATATGTTGTTGTAAGTTTTACACATGATTATCACGATTTCATTGCGGATAACGATTATGCAATTGTTTTCAAAATCGCCGGTCTATTCATGCGTCCAAGCATGAAAAACGTGTTCCTTACTTTGCACGTGCGCAGCAATAGGTGTTTCACTTACAGGTTTAACACCGACAAGTAATCATTTGCTGCTCAGCACTGATAATAAAAAGTTAATTTGTTTTTAAAAATTCTTTGCATTTAGTGATGCCACGTCTTTCTGAAGATCAGAGAAACCAAGCTATTGGTATGCTCAGGGCGGGGGCAATGGTGAATAACGTCGCGCGTCATTTTGGCTGCTCCAGACAGACTACAGACTATTCATAATCTTGTGAACCGGTACAACATAACTGGGTCTGCCAGAGATCGTGCAAGACCCGGTCGCGTACGTGCGACAACGTTACGTACTGATCGCGTTATCACGTTGACTCACCTACGTAATCGTTTTTTACCAGCAACCATTACTGCTCGGCATTACGGTGTTCATGCACAGACGATCATAAATCGTTTGAGACAGAACCAAGTTGCTATTCGTGCTACAATGTTAATACTATGACAGAGTTATTTGATACTGTAGATTTTAGTCTTGTTTTAGATTCCTTAAAGAGATCAGACTATATAAATCATTCTAATGTGTTCTTATATATATTTACTTGTTTATATACCCGTTGACGGGCATTTGTTGATTTACATACATAGTTTATATTACACCTTTTCATCCCTTATTTTTTAATAGTTTTATCTTTATATATTTACATTAATTTTTAATTAATATTTCATTTCTTCATTTTTCATCATTTTTGCGCACAATATGACCTATTTATGTGTCGACGTGACGTAAAACACCATTCATTCATTCATTCTATTCGTGCTCGTCGTCCATATACTGGACAGATTATCACACCTCGTCACCGAGCTTCCAGACTGTTATGGGCACTACGTCATTTGCATTTCACGCGCAACCAGTGGCAATCGGTACTTTTCAGCGATGAGTCGCGGTTTACTGTCAGCCATGAAGATGGCAGAATACGCATCTATCGCCGTAGAAATGAACGACTTGCAGATTGTTGTATTCGGGAGTGAGACAGATTTGGTGGTGGCAGTATTATGGTCTGGGGTGGGATAATGGGAAATCTGAAAACTGATCTGGTCATTATCCAAGGAAATGTCAATGCTCAACGTTTCATCAATGTTTTAAACAACACAATGATACCATTCATGCAACGGACCTGGCACTTTCCAGCTTGACAATGCAAGACCTTACACGGCGCGTATAACCACACAATTCCTGTTGATGCTGCCTTGATGATTAGAGATTAGATCATGGCGGGGATTTCTTTATTTACACTGTCCTGTTTTAATGGGGTGACAGTAGGGTAAGTGTGAGGTTTGGTGCACCCTAGAACCGGTTTAAACCCCAGTGGCCTTTGTTGCCACTGACCGTTCCAAGGCGGTAGACCTATTGTCAACCCTTTTGTGTTTGTGATGTCGTTTGCATTTTTTATTACTTTTGCCTTCTCGTTTGTCTGTTTGCGTGTTTGTTTTTGTGTTTTGTGGTTTACTGTCGTCCTTGAATGCTGCTTTTCCTTGTCCGCTATTTTTATCTTTCTTTGTGATAGTCCTTGTCGCAGAAGAGTCCTTAACTGACTTTTATATTTGGAAAGAAGATCAGGGTAACGATAATAAAATATTTTGCAAAGGTTTTACGAAGTTTATGGTAGCGGTAACCCTGATTGAGTAGCTTTTTAGTTATACAAAGATTACGAATATCAAAGTCCTCAACTCGAGTACAAGCTCTTGAAAAACGAATAAGATGAGACACATACACCCCATAAGAAGTTTCTTGAGGAACATCCCCATCCAAGTGGGGATAATTAACAATGTCAAAATTAAAATCATCTCTCTTGTCATAGATCTAAATCAGCAAAGCAGCGTTATTATCAGATATATTAGCTTTGTTAAGCTGAAGTTCATCGACAAGGAACAGCGCTGACGGACGCCGAAATTTATATCAAATGGTTGTGAATTGAAATTATTAACAATAACGGAAGAGTTATGTTGTCGTAAAGTATTTTCATTCATCTTATAAACATATCGTCGAAACCAAAAGCTTTCAAAGTATCATATAAATAAGACCAATCTACTCTTATCAAATGCTTTTTCCTGGTCCATTGAAATAAAAACACCACGTAATTTCTTTTGTTCAATATAAATACAAATACATCTGTGTAAATGATCATTATCAAAAGTAGACCTACCTTTTCTTTCGCAGGTTTGACTTTTGCCTATAATTGTAGGTAAAATATAGCCTAAACGTGTTGTAAAAACTTTTGATACAATTTTACGATCAGAATTAAGTAAAGATATAGGTCTATAATATTTCATGTCAGATGCAATATTGTCGTTTTCGGCCGTTTCCAAAGGTCCATTATCATACTCCTTTAGATATTAAAGTTATAAGACATTTTTTGTGAAGTGGATATTTCACCATTATCATATGCCAATTGAAATAGTTTTTCAAGGACCAGGACGTCACCGAATAAGTGGAAAAGTTGATGATAAAAAGTAGTGATGTCCATCACTTCCAGGAGATTTCCTAGACTACATTTGTACTAAGCTTTTTAAAATGTCATCTTTAAATAGAGGTTTACTTAAAAGTGCATTATCCAAAAAACCAACTTGCGCAAGTCGTTTAAAAATATATCATTATATGATTTATCTACTGGATCCTTTCGAATAAAGATTCTGATAAAAGTTACGAACACAATTTTAACTTTCTTTTGGTTTAGTATATGGTATATTATCAATAATTTAAGAAACAGTTTTCTTTGGACCTTCTGCCTTTTCTATGTTAAACAAAACATTTGTTTTATTTCTAATTATAGTTCAAGCTTTCATTTTATTTTCAATGGATTTTAATTTATGTTTGATTTCATCCTTACATTGTAATGCACTATTATCTGATAAACTTCTATTTTGATAATCTTTCTGTAGCTTCTTATATTCTCCATATATACGTATTTATGTTTATCGTTGCTATAATCAATGCAAAATTCTTTTCTTTTATTTTTAATTAAATTCCACCATTCTAAAGTAATATGATTCGTTCTACTGATTACTGTACAGTAAAATTCAAATGCATCAATAAATGCATTATCATCAAGAAAAGTATCATTAAATTTCCAATAGGATTTTCCAAAGGATAATCCTTTGTTTGTATTTAACGTTAAAGTAATAAAATCGTGGTCTGAGTGGCTGCAGGGTAATATTTTTGAATCTACCAAAGCATCTTTTAAAGAATGTGTGATATAAAATCTGTCTAGCCTACAACCTATATATCCGAAATTATGTGATGAATTTCCATTAGAAGTCATTTTACTTATCCAAGAGACAGCACTTTCTGTAGGGTAAAGTTTTCTAAAACAAACTAAAAGTTTATGCTTATCAATAATGTTATTAAACATTTTAGAACCAACATTGCCTTTATTTAGATTTCTCCTAATTTTGTCTGAGTGTGTTTGTGACAATGTTAAAGTCTCCAGTCAATATCAAGTTTTTGGCAGTTACTAGAAATGGTATTAACTCTGTTAAAAAATGTATTCCTCTCTAGAGTATCCTTGGGTGTGTACATATTAATTAATCTGTAGTTTATAAAGTAATTGATCAAAAAGTCAGCGTTTGCTTATCTGCCATCAAAATCAGTATGGACATTTTTCATGTTTTGTTTCACGATTACAAAACATTATTACAAAACATTCCCTTTCCAGAAGCACTAAAATTGATAGAAGAAAAATATAAAATTTCAAGTCCGACCCCTTTCGCATCTATTCTCAAAACAACAGCAACACACATAGAATGCAGGGATGCAAGTACGCAATACGAACCAGTCAGAAATTCAAATTACAAAGAATACTTACTCAGTATCAAATCCAAACAGAGGTCAACAAATACAACTAAACAAACCAAAATTAACTTGTTCACCTAAATCAAACACAAAATCTGGCAATGTCAAGAGCACGTCAATTTCTCAGAATTGGAAAGCGGGTTCTTCTAAGACTGCGAAGTCTAGTAGTTCCCCACTCGTGAAGCCTAATCCTTTCTCGGTTGGAAAGCCAGTGCTGCTCCAACTAAGGAAGTTATAAAACCTAGTGCTTCTCCAACTAAGGAGCACAAGGAACAGCCAAAGGTGTATAACGGGCCCATATTGAGCTGCATGACAAATTCGAACAGCTCATGGACATTTCAGAGCCATCAGCTACACTGCCACTTCCATCCTCTCATGAAAGGTTAATCGAGGTGCCACTTCGGCTGATTTTTTCCGGGGAGGAGGATTCATCAGTGGAGATGTCACTGCTTGAGTGTCCTAAGACCTCTCCTAAATCTAAGGCCAAAAATAAAAATTAAATTAAAAATCGCGTTAGCGCTAAATAATGGGTGAGACTAATAAAATAAGATCATTCAATGGAATTGTCGAGGTTTAAAACCAAATTATGATGAAATCAGCTTAATTTTCTGCTTAATTTTAAATAAACACAACCCTATTGCATTTTGTCTTCAAAAAACATTCTTGTTGGAGTTTAATCGAAACATTCCTGACCGACCTGTTGCGCTGAAAACAAATTTGCAAGCTATTGCGGTCAGTGTTACGATGCACAGTTATAACAATATGTTCCTTATATTTACCACCTAGTTCTTCACTAGACCCTAACGATCTAAATCACCTAGTTGCACAATTGGCATCACCTTTTATACTCTTGGATGATTTTAATGTACAAAACTACATCGCGGGTTGTAAAGATATAAACGATAAAGGCAAGAACATTGAGGATTTCTTAGCCAAAAACAATTTGTGTCTTTTTAATGATAATTTTGTGTCTTTTTAATGATAGTTTTGTGTCTTTTTAATGATAATAAGTCACATACTTATTTACATCCTGCTACAGGCTCTCATTTTTCCATTGATTTAACAATATGCGATTCAACGCGTTTGATGGATATTTCGTGGAGTGTTGGAGACGACATGTGTAAGTGACCACTTCCCCATATTTCTTGAAAATATCGGCCCTCCACTTATCGAAAAAACACAAAGATGGAAACTTCGCAAGGCAGATTGGACTACGTATCTCTTTGCGAGGACCAATTAAAGCCTTCCGTTTTCGAGGATGTCGACTACGCTTTTTACCAAAACTCTTCATGATATAGCTGATCAAACTTTTCCAAAAACCTCGGCTAATCCAAAACGCCCACATAAACCATGGTACGACGATGACTGCAAAAAGGCAGTCAGCGATCGTAAAGCTGCATTAAATAATTTTAACTTGCGGCCAACTCAAACAAATTAAGATAACTTTAGAGTTTTTCGTGCGAAAGCCCGTCGTACTATTAAGGATAGCAAGAGGAAATCCTGGAGATCTTACATCTCTAGGCTGAATTCTAGCTCATCTCTTAAGAAGACATGGGACATGGTCCGGAAAATAAGTGGTAATGGTAATTCTAGTTCTGTAAATCATCTTAAAACAGATAATCTGTCAAAGATATTAAAACACTGGCAGAAACTTTTTCAAAATAGTATTCTTCTGAAAATTGTCAACCAAATTTTCTGAAAAATAAGAAACTAAAAGAAAAGAAGAAGCTGAAATTCAAGTCTTGGAGAAATACAATAAACTATTCACTCTCAGAACTTCGAGAGTCCGTTAAAAGGCTCATGATACATCAGCTGGTCCTGATGATATCCATTATCAATTATTAAAACATTTACCTGAAGCCTGTCTCTCTACCCTTCTTGATATATTTGATAAGGTTTGGGTAACGGGAAACTTCCCCGTTTCTTGGCGGGAAGCAATCGTTATTCCAGTCCCCGAACCTGGAAAAGATCATACGGACCCAATAAATTATCGCCCAATCGCTTTAACGAGTTGTATATGTAAAACCATCGAACGAATGATTAATGAGAGACTCCTTTGGTACCTGGAGTCCAACAAACTGATTATAAAGTATCAAAGTGGATTCCGGCGCCAACGAGGCACAACAGACAATCTCATTCGACAATAGCCTAGAAAGCCACAATGAAGGTACTCATTGACTTGGCAGAAGCCAAAGCAGTACGAGAATAATCCATTATGGACACGACAAAAAAGATCATAGACAAACATCAAACGCCACCGTCCCAATGAGCTTTAGGTAGGCGTCATCATAGGGTCCACAGTCTGTCCGGTCATCGTACAATTAAAGAGGAAAGCATGGTGGCGAACTGTAAAAGGGTCCACCACCAAGCATGCAGTACGTTGCAAAATGATAGGGTCATAACCTCTTTTGATAAACATTTTAACAAATGACAGTATGCCGATATAATGAGATAAACAGTAATATTAACACATGGTATTGTATAGGCAAGAAGTGGACGAATATTATGGGGATAGATAGGTTTTCAGGAAATTCACATATGTGATATTGTTGTATAAATTAAAGTGTTATTTAAAGTTATAGTCAATTGTTCTGTCCAAGTTCGAAACCAATCAGGATTAATATTAGCCAAATCGTTATTCAAAAAATCAGTATCCATTATAGGGCATAGGTTGTAAACAGACTTATTGGGACTTTGACATATCATGCCACTTTTCGTGGAACTCCACTATAACATCATCGTTCCCTTCACTCACAAGAGTATCATAGGGGTTCGGGGATGCTACCGTGGGATTGACGGGGCGCGGCCTGATGCATTTCTCCTGTGGTTTTGGAGCGGGAAATGCATAATTCCGTCATCCTGATTCACCTGTTCCGTCGTCTATGTCAGCTCCTCCACAACCGGTTCCTCCACAGTCCGTTCCTCCACAGGTTCTAAACGGCTTCCTCTCGTGGTTCCACCTCCTGCGTTCTGACTAGTTCCCTGGTGACCACGTCGGACTTGACATACTGTATTGTTATATTAGCATATGTTTTGGATACTTTAAGACGGACAATCACGCCTCATGTGCCCTACACACATACACTTTAAGAAAAGTGGGGGGGTCTGCCCTGAATGGTTAAAAGCATAGATGTTCCACACTGAATCCGGATCACGTGCGGTATTGCAAGGCGACCCTTCTCGGAGACATCAATGGTTACCGCACACATACCATTGCGGATGTTCTGTTTATCTTAAACAGTCGTGAATTTCTCCACAGATATAACCTAGCCATAATCTGCAAGCGCGTGTTTTACAAGAGTGTCTGTAATGTAGCTTGGCAGCCAATGCACCCTTATTGAAAATGTTTGCTTGCCCAGCTGGGCCAGTCTGGAAGCTTAAATACGGTAAGAAAATTAATCTGCTGACATCTATTTTATCCAGGTCTGTTGGAGGGCCGCGGTAGAGTGTGGTGACTTCCGCTGTAGAGGGAGACTGTGCTGATGAAATCTTCACTTTATGTACCAAATCCTCATCGTCAAAGAACACTGGCGGTATCGCCGGTCTGTTTTGCACTTCCATAACAGTCAATAGTCTTAATTCGACGATAAACATGTCGCCAATACTTAGATAATTCTGCCCTAATGTTGATGTCGGAGTATATTGACAATAGGTATATTATAATACAGTTGCACGTGCTTTATTATTCTGTTGCACGTGCTATTGTTTGTCGGAGGTGTAGTATTGGTTTGATTTGTTAAAATGGATAAATGATTGACAACTGGGAAAATTAGTGATTATAAACTCGGAAGGAGGGTATGAGGGTATACTATTTCAGCAAGAGAGGTATTTTTTTTTTCTTTTTCATAAAGTCTTTATTCTTTATAGTAAGATCCCGGTGGTGTAAATTTCTACTCGAACGATACTCGTATACATATAACGTAGAAAAACAGTCAAAAGAAGAAAACACACTGGAAAATAGTTCAGTTAATTGTTCATATCATTATACTGTTCACTGTTCATATCACAATTTAACTGTTGATTGTTTATAATTATTACACTGTTCACTGTTCAAGTCACAATATCACATTTGATTGTCCACGAGGGAGAAGAGTTCATTGGAAAAACATCAGTGAGTTATATTTATATTAATCTTAACAATTGCAATTGAAGCCTAAAACGAATGTCGTTTACACTATATGTTAGTAATTTTTGTTGAGATCTTACAACTTAAAGGCAGTTTTTACTGAAAATGAATGTAGTCACGTCTTATATACTCATGCAAACTTAAGACAAAATAAGGATTAACATTTTAATAATTTTTGAACAATGTATTGTCACATATGAGATTGCCTTATATTTGACACCCCCTTAAAGGGCTCAACGACAATCACATCTGCGAGAAGACATTGTATAGTAATATATATATATATTTACATATCTACATAAGTTTTGACTAATTTGTTCACGGTGTATTGTCACATGTGGGATTGCCTTATATTTGATACCTTGAAGGCCTCAACGTCAATCACACCTGCGAGAAGACTCCGCATAATAATATATATATATATGTTTACATATTTATATGGATCTACACTTAAAGCCACATCTAACCCGACACTTACATATTACCTTCTAATTTGGTCATTTTTTAACGGATTTCGCTCAAATTCGGAATGTAAATAACTGAATACATAAGACATACTTCTATGTAATTTAATCACAATCGATGGACATTAAGATATAAAAAATAACAAAAAACAAAAATCACTACGAAATAAAAAATCACAAAATTCTAACAATCTGAAAAGTCAGTTTATCACAGCACAACTTTTACGTATCGAGTAATTAATACCTAGTATGTCCTCCCCTGGCTCTCACAACTTGAAGACATCTCTGTCTCATTGACAGTACATAATTATGGATGAACCTTTGAGGAATATTGCGCCATTCCTGCGTAAGGGCTTGTTGAAGTTCACGGAGATTACGAGGGGCCACCGGTCGACTCCAAACTCGTCTGTCAAGTTCGTCCCACAGGTGCTCAATACTATTGAGATCCGGTGACTTAGGTGGGAAAGGCAACTGTCGCACGTTATGTTGTTGCAGAAGTTGTTGTGTCGTACGAGCGGTATGGGCTGGTGCTCCGTCTTGAAGCAGTTGCATGCCACGTCCAGCGGCTCGTAGGTGTGGAATTGCGACAGGGATCAAGATATTCTGTTGGTACCTTATTGCATTAAGGTTCCCCTGAACTATTATTAAATCCGTTTTAGTGTGTAGAGACACGCCGGCCCATACCATCACCGAACCCCCGCCAAAATGGTCTCGTTGAAACACACATTCATCATTCAACCTTTCGCCTCGTCTTCTGTAGACTCGCATCCTTCCGTCGTTGTGGTTCAAGTTAAACCGACTCTCATCCGTGAACAGAACGTTTGACCACTCAGCTCGTGTCATACGTTGGTGCCGACGGGCCCATCGCTCCCGCAGTTGTCGGTGACGAGGCGTCAGAATAAGTCCCCTGAATGGACGACGAGCTCTGATTCCCTGTTCTCGGAGACGCCTGGCAACTGTGTGATTACTAACGGATCTAGCATGCGTCCCTATGGTCACTCTTGCAGTGCTTGTCGCGGTCTTGAAACGGTCTCGAAGATGATCATTAACTATTTGCGCGTCCTGTGCAGGCGTTGTCACCCTTCTGCGAGGCTGCCTGTGTTCATTTTGTGATTTATCGTAAAAAGATTCATTTTTGTTTAGCTTTAAAAAAATCTAAATATCTAAATAAATCCTTTTAAATTACATGTGTCTGAGTGAGTTCGCGGCTTGTAACATGCCGATTGCACGACCCCGCTCTTGTAAATTCATCCTAGCCATAACAAATTTATTAAATTAATAATGTTTATGAATGTTTTAGGTGAATTGAAATTTAGAATAGCTTAATTAAAAAAATCAAAGCTTACCACCATTTTCTCGTGCAAAATGATGACATCTTGACACGCACCATCGGATGGTCATGGTTGATTGATTTCCAAATGTTTGTACATTTGGAACTGCCAAACATCTCTATGTAAAGATTTAAGCTAATTAATTTAATTACACCCTAAAAATCGGAATTCAAAATAGCGGGTTAGATTTTCGCGAGATACCAGTTTTTGTGACTTTTGATTTCGCAGTGATTTTTGTTTTTTGTTATTTTTTATATCTTAATGTTTATTGATTGTAATGAAATTTCACAAAAGTATGTCTTATGTATTCAGTT
The DNA here is from genome assembly GCA_037043455.1 of Cyrtodaria siliqua. Taxonomy (NCBI): domain Eukaryota; kingdom Metazoa; phylum Mollusca; class Bivalvia; order Adapedonta; family Hiatellidae; genus Cyrtodaria; species Cyrtodaria siliqua. The sequence goes on along the minus strand of JAWPHD010001864.1, from coordinate 264,163 downwards.
ATTTACGTTCTAAATGTTAGCGAAGTCCGTCAACAAATGACCAAATTAGAAGGTAATATGTAGGTGTCGGGTTAGAAATGGCTTTAAGTGTAGACAGAAATGTAATATGATATTAAGGTTATTTATATATGCAATTAATACACTAGTTAAAGATCACCTACATGCGTCCGCCCGCGAAGTAAATTCGGGTACAACCCGACTCCGCGGCCGAAGGCATGGATGTAATCAAACCCCAGTGCCACAAAATGTGAAAAAGATCTTCAGTGGACAGAATAGCAAACAACACCGACCAATCTGAGAAGGACCCTTCCGCCGGATGGTGCCCGCTAAACTGCCAACCTGAATGCATGTATGTGACTAAAAAAAATAGATTTTTGAAAAAACAGGGAAAAGAGTTTTCAACACACATATCATGGTTACGTCGTCTGCAATTCAACACCAATACTTGAACAAACATACCTGAAACGAGAAAGAATAGTCTAAATACTTTGTGTTATCATATAACTGGATGATTCCTAACTAAATGAATGAAAGATGGTTCCAATATTGGATAACATATATATATGAATGAAGATGGATGATACTAACTACAATATATGAGGTACTGATTCCAAACCTGGATTACATAATACGATGCAAGTATTAGTTGTTGTGTACACAGCCGTGTAAAACAGAACGGGATTTATTATTACTTAATATCAATAAATTCAATAAGGACAACCGAAAATAAAATAATAATTACGAGTTTCCGCCCCTGTTCGGACATACACACGAACAAAACCTCATTGTTGGTCAGACATACAACGCTAAATACAATTAAGTCAAACTTTGTGTAGACTAAATAAATAATAGGACAAAGACACCATATGCAGTTATGTAATAACGGCTCATAGGTAGACTCGGGTACAAACGTTTATTGTATACACCGTCTTAGCTGAACGTAGACGGACACACGAACAAAAGACTTGTTTGCAGTAAAAATATTTTCCAATAATTTAAATCGTGAAGCGACGCAATTGTTGAACGTTAATTTACCTGTCGCTAGGTTATTGGAAAAATAATCAAGACGGAGGCAGATATCTGAATGGTCAGCGGGAATATATTTTGTTATCGATAAAGTATTAGAAAAATAGTGTTGTGAGTAAAAAAACGTACAAGTAAATGAAGTGAACGTTATAGAAATAAACAAATAGCCAGGCAATACATGTACATATATGGAGTATTGCCGTATGGATTAAGTTGTTTTTTCAAAGTCATAATCGATTGTCCGGTCCAAGTTTGATACCAGACGGGAAAATAATTTGCCAAATCGTTAAACAAGCTGACTTCTCGTGGAGCCTGTTGACGGTGTCTTTACCCCCTCTGTCCGACAGGACTTCATAGAGCCTTGGGGTCACCTCCAAGGGGCTCACCGGGGAGGGTTGCTTAATTTTTCTCAACGCCTTTTGCGGCGGGAAAAAACGACGAAAGGAGTCCTTACCTTCCTCTGCTTCGTGCTCCTCTCTCTCTCTCTCTCTCTCTCGTCTTCCCCTTGTCCCCAGTCTCCATGATCAGCTTTTCTACGTCTGTAGCCGAATCCTGGGTTGGCGTCGGCGTCGACGTCGACGTCTGGTCCAGCTCAGTCTCCGGGGTCGACTCCACCACTATCTCACTATCGTCATTTCTTTCCAGCGGCTCCACCACTATTGCAACGTCCTTGTACACCACTTGTTGTTCTGCCATCACTGGCACTGGCTCTGTCGGCGGCCTGGGCTCAAACCGTCTCGCAGCAGCACCTGCATAAGTCTGTCTATTGAAATTAGAAGGATAATCTATTCTTAAGTGACCAGTTGTACTTAGTCTACCATTAAGGCAAAGTGGGGGTCTTCTCGACATTGTCAGTAGGACTGACGTGCCACAGCCGAAATGTATTGTGTGGGATTGACATTCTCTGCACCTCCGTTACCTCTAATCTGACCACTCTTACCCATTCTTACCCATTCTTGATCCGCACGTTCCCATGAGATGTCTATAGCCTTTCCCTATAGCCTTTCCACATATATCACCTTGCCATAATCTATCAAGATGGCCCCTAGCATATTGTCCGAAATAAAGAAGGATAGCCAGTGCACCCTTACCGAAACTATCTGTTACCCCAAGGAAGTTAGCATGAACTGTCTGTTTCTATTTGTCAAACTTTCCACTAGTTTGTCCACGCTATCAGTGTCCATCACTGTGACGTATATACAGGCGTCATCCGGTTTCTTTCACTTCCTCTGGAGCTATATCATAGTTGTCAAAGGTACTGCAATGTTAATACTATGACCGAGTTATTTAATACAATAGATTTTAGTCTAGTTTTAGATTTCCTTAAGGAAATCAGACTTTATAAATCAGTATAATATGTTCTTGTATATAATTACTTTTTTATATACCCGTTTTCGGGCATTCGTTGATTTACATATATAGTTTATATTACTACCATATCATCCCTAATTTTTTAATAGTTTTATCCTGATATATTTACATTAATTTTAATTAATCCTTCATTTATTCATATTTCATCAGTTTTTGCGCACAATATGACCTATTTATGTGTCGACTTGCCGTAAAACACCATTCATTCATTCATTCATTCTATATCATAGTTCTTCAGTAGACGTATGACATCAACCTGGCTCGCACTGCCACTACACGTTAACTTGATCGTTCTGCACACAACCACCGTATCAAAGTAGACAGGGTTCAAGACCTCCGGGTGATTCACGATAACCGACGACATTTCTGAAAGTAAATTCAGCACAGACGTTAGTCATATATAAAGCACTATCCCTCGCAGGAGGGTAGCAAAATAACTTTAAGCAAGAGACGTTTTTTCATAAAGTCTTTATTATTATTATTTACAATACGATGCCTGAGAAGGACCCGTCCGCCGGATGCTGCCCGCTAAGCTGCCAATCTGAATGCATGTATGTGACTAAAAAAATAGGTTTTTGAAAAAAACAGGGAATAGAGTTCTCAACACACATATCATGGTTACGTTGTCTGCAATTCAACACCAATACTTGAACAAACATACCTGAAACGAGAAAGAATAGTCTAAATATTTTGTTTTAACATATAACTGGATGATTCCTAACTAAATGAATGAAAAATGGTTCCAATTTTGGATAACATATACATATGAATGAATATGTATGATATTAACTACAATATATGAGGTAATGACTCCAAAGCTGGAATACATAGTACGACGAAAGTGACATTTATATAATAAAATCATTAATTATCAATAGAGACTGTAGCAAAGTGTGTGTATATCGAGACAAGGATCAAATGTTAATTCATTAGCTGTAATATTTATGGTTCCGAAACTGTTATCGCACCAAAAATGTGCAAAGTCAGCAATATCCAGTCTGGCCAAATCAGTGTACATCCTATATTTAATTTTATTTAAAAACTTTTGAAGGAAAATGGCGTAAATATTTTATTTTCATGTTTTGTAAAGTTTCTAAAAGTCCAAATAATCTGCCTTGATTCTGTTAGTAGAATAAGTTATAAATATCTTTGTAAAGTTTCGGTAAGTAAAAGAATCTAAATACTTTTTCACTAAGTGTGAAATTACTGTGACTTATATTTTTAAAATCTTTAAAATAATTTGATTTAATGTTTGAACCATTTTACATTCTATAAATAGAAGACTTACAGTTTCTATTGATGTACAAAAGGGACATGTTTTATTTTTGGTAATATGTCTCATTGATAAATAATAATTTACATAAATAACATCATGACAGATTTTCCAGGCAGTATTTCTGACATGATCTATACAAGGTAAATATAATTTTTTAAAAACTTGTTTAAAGTCAACTGAAGGGAAATTCCTAATTACTTTAACATCTGTATGCTCAATGGTTAACGAAAGTTTATAAAAATCCTTTGTCTCTGCATTCTTGAAAAATCTGGGTAATTTTTCATAACTTTGTTCTAAAACTTTAAACCATATTCATAGAAAGGTCGGACAAACTCGCTATGAGGGATCAAATTACTCGCAAAAGAATCATTCCGTTTTCTCAAATTAAGGCCAATCCAATATTTTGAGAAAAAAAATCCAACTTGCCTGGTGATTATTGATAAGTTTTTGTAAATGCGACAAAACAAGGGCTTGGAATCTTAAATTTATTTAGGTATATTAAGGCCACCTTCATCATAAGACAAAAATAAAGTATTTCTTTTAACAGGTTCAAAGGTTGAATTCCATATGAATCTGAAACAGGATTTCTGAAATAAATTACAATAATGAATCGGCATTAAACCTGCAGTTACATAATATAATATTTTGCAAACAGCAACAGAATCAAGAACAGTAGACTTCCCTTCAAAGGACAGTTTCCTTGTTTTCGATAAGTTAAGTGTATTATTAAATTTATTAAAAAGTTTATTCCATATATCGTCTTCGTTTACATTATGTCCAAAATGATAACCTAGAAGTTTTGATTTCTCAACCCATGATATACCAAAAGCATGATCCGATCTATTTTTCCATTTACCCAAATATAATCCATTAGATTTGCGATAGTTAATTTTGGAACCCGATATTTTTTGAAACAGGCCTATCCAATGAAAATACTTTTTAATTGATAGCTCTGATGTAAATATACCAGTATTGTCATCCGCGTATGAAGACATTTTTATTTCGAATTTACTACCTGGGGCTTTTATGCCTTTAATATCGGTGTCATCCTGTACCTTTTTTGCAAATGGTTCAAAACAAATTACATACGATAACATCAACAAGGAACAGCCCTGACGGACGCCGCGATTTGTACCAAATGGTTCTGAAATGAAATTATTAACAATAACGGAGGACGTTATGTTGTCGTAAAGTATTTTCACCCATCTTATATAAAATTATCATCGAAACCAAAAGCTTTCAAAGTATCATATAAGTAAGACCAATCTACTCTATCAAATGCCTTTTCCTTGTCCATTGAAATAAAAACAGCACGTAATTTCTTTTGTTCAATATAATTAAAAATACATCTGTGTAAACGACTATTATCAAAAAAAGATCTACCTTTTATTGAGCAGGTTTGACTAATGCCTATAATTTTAGGTAAAATATAGCCTAAGAGTGTTGTACGAACTTTTGATACAAATTTAGGATAAGTATTAAGTAAAGATATAGGTCTATGATATTTCATGTCAGAAGCATTTTTGTCATCTTTACATATTAAAGTGATATAAGATAATTTTTGCGAAGTGGACATTTCACCATTATCATATGCCAATTGAAATATTTTTTCAAGGACGTTATCGAATAAGTGGACAAATGTATTCCAATAAATCACACCGTGACGCGTCTTGTATACAGGTAATTTACTGTCATTGAAATATTGGAAAAAATATCGATAAATGTATGTCAATATATGAGGTGAGTATTGGTCGTTGTGTACATAGCCATGTACAACACAAAGGGCTAAAATTAGAATGTGTTTTATCAAGTATACAACCGGTGTATACATTGTGTGTACATTTATATAGGGTACGAGTTTGTGTTTTTAAAACTTTTTCTTGGTTTATTGGGCGGTAAGTACGAAAGGAATCAGCATTACCTGTTTGATCTTCGTCTTCGTCCTGCCTTGTCTTTTCCCCCATCCTGTTGAAGTTGGTCAGATCCAGAGGTGTCGGTGTTGGCGTCGATGTTGGCGGCGTCTCAAATTGTGACGTCGCGGTGTCCTCGACGGTCTCTGGTGTCTCCGGTACCACCACTGGTTTCTCAACTGGTAACGGTCCTTTCGGTGCTGGAGTCCAACCATCTGGCCTTCTCTGCTCGTCGGACCTGAAATTCTGACGCTGAGGGTTAGCGTAACTGAACTGGGTAATAAAATCCCGCCGCATGTGACCCACCTGCATACATTTCAGGCACAAAGGGGGCCTGCCTTGCATTGTCAATAGCATAGAAGTACCACACAGATTTTTTTTTATATGTGGAATAGCCGGACGGCCCTTTTCTTATGTTGTTCTTATCGTGGATGGTAGTACATCTATCGACCGACATGACTTTACCATAGTCTTTTAAAACATGTTTCACCAAAGTGTCAGTTATGTAACTGGGAAGCCAGTATTGTTAAAACTTGTTTGCCAAGTTGCGTGACTTGAAACTCTTTGTTTCTATACGAAAGTGTTTTGACTGAGTCGATCCACATGGTCCGGGTCGTTCAGGGTGATGTAAATGCCGGAGTCCGATGGCGGTCCGCGATAAAGAGCAGAAACATCATCCGCCAGAATGTCGTTCGCCCTTAAAAGTTGTATAACTTCCGTATTCGACGGGAACTGTCTCGACGTGATCTTCACTGTCCGTACCATATCATCATCATCGAAGAAAACGTCCGTACTGATTTTAAAAGTTGTATTAACACATTTATTCGTAACTCTTGGCAAGCCGCTTGGGATTTGTCAGTTAACAATAAACTCCATTCAATTAAACCGTTACTTGGAAAATGGAGTTCTTCTAGTAGACCCATTCGTCGAGAAGAAGTTCTCCTAGCCCGGTGCACGATATGGCATACACCTTATAATCATTCATAATCACGTTATAATCATTCATACTATTACAAGCTGAGCAATTACCAGAATGTATACCCGGCTATGCACCGTTACAGTCAAACGCATCTTATTGGAATGTGTAGACTTTGATCCTATGCGTCAAAGGTACTACAGTGTTAATACTATGAAAGAGTTATTTCATACTATAGATTTTAGTTTTGTTTTAGATTTCCTAAAAGAGATCAGACTATATAAATCATTATAATGTGTTCTTATATATATTTACTTGTTTATATACCCGTTGACGGGCATTTGTTGATTTACATATATATACTGAAAGGAAAAAGAAACGCAGGGTGCGTATTTCCGCTATATATTGCATATACTTCACACTTAATTCCATATATATTCGAAGAAAATCCCAAGATGTTTTGTAAAAAGAAAAAGTGCAATTAGTTAGAGAAAGGACACAACTGTGATGTTGTAGACGTTTTAATCGCAGTACACGTTGTAACAAGAAATTCATAAATGATGAAGTTCCTCTTTGAAAAATTGAGCCAGTTCAGTACTGTATTTAATGTTAAGTGATTGCAACATTTAAAGCCTAAGTTTGCTCACCTGCTTGAGCCAAATGCGCATTCTGACGATAATGAAACTTTAAAGGGGTAACCATTGGTGTGTTCAGTGCTGATTAAACCTTCTGTCTAAAAGGACAGGCCTAATGTCGCCCTGTACCATTCGATTAGAAGTAGCATATAAACAATATATAGCGGAAATACGCACCCTGCGTTTATTTTTCCTTTCAGTATAGTTTATATTACTACCATATCATCCCTTACTTGTAAATAGTTATATCTTTATATATTTACATTACTTTTTAATTAATCCTTCATTTCATCATCATCCATCAGTTCTTGCGCACAATATGACCTATTTATGTGTCGACATGCCGTAAAACAACATCCATCCATCCATCCATCCATCCATCCATCCACCTCTAGAGACGGATGAACCGTAACTCCAATAACATTGTTTCGATAGACCTAAACTTATTTCTATTTTCTTTGATAAAAAGTAATTATCAACAAAGGTTTCCTGTACACAAGAAATATCAATACAATTTTGTTTAATATAAGGTCTAAATCCATCAATATTTATGCTTACTATATTCAAATCCATTGTGCTTTATTATATACTAAAGAATAAATAGAATTGAATAAGGACAACTCGAAAATAAAATAATGCGTACGAGTTTCCGCCCCTGTTCGGACATAGACACGAACAAAAAACCCATTGTTGGTCAGACGATTATAAAACGCAGTTGAATACAAAAGGCCGTCGCAGTGACTAGCGCTTATCGACAAAATAAATAAAGGCACATTTACTCGCGATAGATTTAAATCCAATAAAAGTATCAATTATCTTTGCATAACGCAGATAAACCTGGTAAAACATTTTATCGATAAAGTATTGGAAAAATATGGTTGTGAGTAAACTAGTAGAAGTAAATGAAGTGTGTATTGGAAAACACAGAGTGCGTGTAGCGTAAAATATACAGTATTGTGTGTAATCGAAGAAAGTACGATAGTTATAGAGGTAAACAAATTTACAGGCAATACACTATGTAGTATTGACGTTGAAATGGGGGCGTTTTTCAAAGTCATTATCGATAGTTCTGTCCACGGTCGATACCACACGATAATTTTTTTTACAAAATCATTATTCAAAACATCATTGTCCATCGTGCGATAAAAGTTTATTAAGGGGAAAATCATGACTGGGATTTTACTCATAACGTCCCACTTCTCGTGTAGCCTGGTGACGGCGTCCTCGTCTCCTTTGTTCGAAAGAGCCTCCACCATTCATTCATTCGAAAGAGCTTCATAAGGATTAGAGGACAACGCCAACGGACTCAACGGGGCAGGGTACTTAGCATTTCGCCTCGCCTGAAGAGGCGGGAAATGACGACGAAAGGAGTCCTCAATACCTGATAAGTCCTGCTCTTCTTCCGTTCTCCGTTTCTCTCTTTGTCTTTCTTTTCCATTCACGGTATTATGAATGATCTTCATGACCTTGGTCTTAGAGGTCGCTTGGCAATTTTTATAGAGAATTTCTTAGAGGACAGACAGTTTCGTGTCCGAATGGGTTCAACCCTCTCTGACATGCATGAGCAGGAGATGGGTGTGCCACAGGGCAGCATACTCTCTGTCACCCTTTTTAGTATAAAAATTAACAGTATAGTTAAATGCATCAATCCAGGTGTGGATTGATCTCTATATGTTGACGACTTTGTTATATGTTATCGTGCAAAAAACATGAACACTATTGAGAGACAACTGCAACAATGTCTGAATAAACTTCAGACCTGGTCGGATGAAAATGGTTTTAAATTTTCGAAATCTAAAACTAATTGTATGCACTTTTGTCAGTTACGTAAACATCATGAAGACCCTCATCTAACACTGGATGGGTCAAAAATACCAGTAGTAGATGAGGCAAAATTCCTTGGTCTTATTTTCGACCGTAAATTAACGTTTATACCACACCTTAAATACTTGAAGGTCAAATGCCTTAAAGCTCTTAATTTACTTAAAGTTGTTGCAAACACTAACTGGGGAGCAGATCGTAAAGTCCTTTTACAACTTTATAGATCTCTTATCAGATCCAAGCTGGACTACGGCTCAATAGTATATGGATCGACTCGCAAGTCATACTTGCAGATGCTCGACCCTATACATAACCAAGGATTACGACTCGCCTTAGGTGCCTTTCGTACATCAACAGCCGAAAGTCTATATGTTGAAGCTAATGAACCATCACTGTCTCATAGACGGGACAAGTTAGCCCTTCAATATGCCATTAAATTAAAATCTAACCCTTCAAACCCAACTTTCGATAATGTCTTTAATCCTAGTTGTGAACCTCTTTTTGATCGAAAACCGAAGGCCATCCGACCATTTGGTCTTCGTATTAAACCAAAATTAAGAGACACTGAAATCGACCTAAATTTGATTGCAAAGTACAAAGTACCACAAATTCCACCCTGGACTTTGGAAACACCAACAATTGTTTTCGACCTTTGTAATAGTAACAAATCCAGTACAGATCCTACTGTCTTTCAAAGAAAATTTAATGAAATTAAATCGAAATACAGTGACTTTCAACATATATACACAGATGGTTCTAAAGATGGAGATAAGGTAGCTGCAGCAGCTGTTGTTCACAAACACAGCATAAAGAGCCGCCTGCCTGACAAGGCCTCTATCTTTTCAGCTGAACTTAAGGCAATTGAACTTGCCTTAAATTATATTCAGGAATCTGATGATGACCATTTTGTAATCTTTTCTGATTCCCTTTCATCTCTTCAAGCACTGGGTAATATGAAACATGATAACCCAGTTGTGCTTCAACTTTTAGAAAAGTACAATTCTCTTATAATTGATAATGTTATTATTTTCTGCTGGCTTCCAAGCCATGTAGGAATACGTGGTAATGATAGAGCTGATAGTGCTGCCAAGGCAGCATTAGATTTACATATATCTAATACCAAATTACCTTATACTGATTTTAAAAGTTGTATTAACACATATATTCGTAGCTCTTGGCAAACCGCTTGGGATTTGTCAGTTAACAATAAACTCCATTCAATTAAACCGTTACTCGGAGAATGGCGTTCTTCTAGTAGACACATTCGTCGAGAGGAAGTTGTCCTAGCCCGGTGCAGAATAGGACATACACGTTATACTCATTCATATTTATTACAAGGTGAGCCATTGCCGGAATGTATACCCTGCTTTGCACCGTTAACGGTCAAACACATATTGATGGAATGTGTAGACTTTGATCCTATGCGTCAAAGGTACTACAATGTTAATACTATGACCGAGTTATTTAATACTGTTGATTTTAGTCTAGTTTTAGATTTCCTTAAGGAAGTCAGACTATATAAATCATTATAATATATTCTTGTATATAATTACTTTTTTATTACTTTGTATTACTACCGTATCATCCCTTATATTTTACTATTTTTAACTTTAAATGTTTGCATTAATTTTTAAATAATCCTTTATTTCATCATCATTCAATCATTTTTTGCGCACAATATGACCTATTTATGTGTCGACGTGCCGTAAAACACCATTCATTCATTCATTCATTCTTTTCCATTCGGGGGCTGCTCTTTTCGGTGGTTGTCGACGTCTGTGTCTTATCCGAATCCGGCGTCAGTATCGGCGTCAGGTTCAGCTCCGTCACCTGGGTCGTCTCCACCACTGGCATAACGTCTTCCCCAACATCATCTGTAACCACCACTAGCTGTTCCCTGAAGGCTGTTCCACTGGTTGTTCCTCTGTCACCGTAGGCTGTCTGTGCCCGACCCTACCAGTAGCCGCACCTGCATAAGTAGGACGTGACAAGTTAGTCGGACAGTCAACTCTCAGGTGGCCTACATGAGAACATTTTAAACACAACGGGGGTCTGCCCGACATGGTCAGCAGGGCAGATTTTTGTCCCACACCCAAAGTTAATTACATGAGGTATACCCATTCGCTGTACCTCAGTGACCTCGAGGGCTACCACTCTCACTCCAGTCTTAATTCTAGCTCTACCATGTGATGTCTCTAGCCTCTCCACGGACATGACTTTCCCATAGTCAGCGAGAATAGCTCTCAAGAAAGTGTCTTGACACAAAAAGGGGCAACCAGTGCACCCTAACCGAAACTACCTGTTTCCCGAGCGCCATCAGATTAAACTGTCTGACCTCAGTAACTCAACACTCTCCGAACGAACATTGTTACATAAATCCCCGCATCATTTGGCTTCCCTCTGTAGAGAACGTCAATATCTTCAGGGCTGATATTGTACTTTTTCAGTGGTGATATAACATCAGCTTGACTGGCGTTACCTCGGCAAGTGAGCTTTACTGTCCTATTCATCACGTCCGAATCCGAATCCGAAAGTGGTTTACTATCACTGACGCCATTTCTGTGAAACAGACTACAAAACGGTATTCCCTGTACCAGGTAAGTATGCTCGCACATGCATCGGGCAAGATGTCATTGGCGACGTCTTCACTTTCCAGTGGATGTGCCATCAATGACACTCAGTCGCACGTTCTTGTCCATATCCATTGTTTAGTTTGTTCGTCTCCAAATATATCTCCCCGTGTTTGTGTTGGTCTTGTTTGGCAGTCTTTGTTTGAAACGTTTGACCTACGTATAGAAAACGTTGCTCTGCACATTCAAAGATCTTATGTCTTAGATCATGGGAAAAACGAGGAACGCATGCTTTTGAAAAAAAACAGTCGGTGGTGGGGTGATAAAAATCAACCGACTGCTCGTTACTAAGCAGAGGGGTATGACCCCCCCCCCCCCCCCCCCCTGAAAAGTATCCCACCTGTTGACCGTAGATGATGACCCGTGTCGTTGGAGAAGGGAATCCTGGTGGTATAGTGCCGTGGAGATCTGGTAGTTATCTCCACGTTGCAACGCACCACTTTGGTCCGGACTTCAACAATTGCCAAGCCTTTGGGCACAACAAGTCCTGGTGTACTAGAGAAGAACTATGTGGTAAATGTGGCGAGTCTGCATTCAAGCATAACGAACCAGATTGTCCTAACACTTTTAAATGTACCAACTGCGGTCTAGGACATAACGCAAATTCAAAATTATGTGAAAAATTCAAAAAGAAACACGAAATCATGACAGTTAAATATACACAAAACATTCCCTTTCCAGAAGCACGAAAATTAATTGAAGTAAAATATAAAATATCAAGACCGACCTCTTACGAATCTACTCTCAAAACAACAGCAAAACACATAAAATGCAGGGATGCAAGTACGCAATACGAACCACAGTCAAAAATTCAAAATACAAAGAATACTTCCTCAGTATCAAATCCAAACAAAAGTCAACAAATACAACGTAACAAACCAAAATTAGATTTTTCACCTAATCAAACGTTTTCATTTAAATCAAACACAAAATCGGCAAGCTCGAGCAATGTCAAGAGCACTTCAATTTCTCAGAATTGGAAAGCGGGTTCTTCTAAGACTGTGAAGTCTAGTAGTTCCCCAGTCGTAAAGCCTAATACTGCCTCGGTTGGAAGGCCTAGTGCTGCTCTAACTAAGGAAAAATCATTCTTCAAGACAAGTGATCAGGTATCTTTTAAACAATACTCACTACACAATCATATTTGTGATACCGGGGACACGGCGACTGTTGGAGTTTCGATAATCGTTAATCGAAACATTCCTCACAGACTTGTTGCGTTGAAAACAAATGTGCAAGCTATTGCGGACTGTGTTACGATGCACAGAGTTATAACAATATGTTCCTTATATTTACCACCTAGTTATCCTTTAGTCCCTAAATATCTAAATCACCTAGTTGCACAATTGCCATCACCTTTTATACTCTTATTTGATTTTAAAGCATACAACTACATTTGGGGTTGTAAAGATATAAACGATAAGGCAAGACAATTGAGGATTTCTTAGCCAAAAACAATTTGTGTCCCCCTAGTCGGTGTGGGGTGATAAGAATCAACCGACTGCTCGTTACTTTCCAGAGGGGTACGACCCCCCCCCCCCCCCCCCCCACCCCAGAAATGTAACCCACTTGTTGACCGTGGGTGACGACTCGTGTCGTTGGAGAAGGGAGTCCTGGTGGTTGAGTGGCATGGAGATCTGGTAGTTATCTCCACGTTGCAACACAACACCTTGGTCGGACTTCAACTAGACGGGCGGTCAGATTTGGCCCGATCTGACCAATCGGTTTGTCACGCCAGCTATAAGAGATCCGACCTTATTATTCAGACAGTACCAGTACACTGTATCTTACTTGCCTTTTATATTGTTCTACTTTAAACATTATATAGATAGGGTATTTTATGGCGGTGGCGCACGGGCTAATTATGTATTTCTAAACGCTATATGGCTATACTCATGCCACTTTTTAAGCGGAACATAAGTGCGGCTCTTTGACTTTTTAGTTAAAGGGTTATGTCCGCTGGGTGGTATGGGGGGTCTGAAGAGTTAGCTTTATATGAGTATACCTTCTACGTATTCTTGGCATTTTGACTGTTGGATATCCACAGCAAATGTCCCCTTGTTGAACTCCGAGGTGGGTGAGAAGCGTGGAAGATGAATTCTTAACGCCCATCATGGCATCACAAAACGCACAGACTACACATAAACGTAAAAAACAGAACAAGAATCTGATACTGAGGAACCAGTGATCAACCAGTACTTTCCTCGTTTTCTTATCATTAAATCGGAAGACGGGGAAAGACCTGTTGCAGATATGTCACATTTTGTCATTAAAAAAACTGTCCATTCCATCGCTGGACATGTAAAACAACTAAACAAATTAAAGAACAAAACTCTCATTATTGAAACTGAAAACAAATCTCATTCTGATAATTAATTAACTATTACACACATTTTAAACACCAAAGTCAGATGCTACGCTCACACCTCTATGAACATCTCCAAAGGCGTCATCAGGTGCCCGGATCTCTCCGAAGTACCTGAAGAAGAAATTGTCAACGAGCGTGCGCCACAGTTAGTAACTGCGGCTCGCCGAATAACCATAAAGAGGAATGATAAAATTATTAGTATAAATACTATCATCCTCACATTTGCAACACCCGTCTTACCACGAACAATAAAGGTGGCATATCTGCAATTGCATGTTGACGCCTACATTCTAAACCAGTTACGTTGCTACAACTGACAAGCCTTTGGGCACCACAACTCAAGGTGTACTAAAGAAGAAAGTTGTGGTAAATGTGGCGAGTCTGCATTCAAACATAATAAACCAGATTGTCCTAACCCTTTGAAATGTACCAACTGCGGTCTAGGACTTCACGCAAATTCAAAATTATGTGAAAAATTCAAAAAAGAAAAAGAAATTATAACGGTTAAATATACACAAAACATTCCCTTTCCAGAAGCACGAAAATTGATTGAAGAAAAATATAAAATTTTAAGTCCGACCTCTTACGCATCTATTCTCAAAACAACACCAACACACATAGAATGCACGGATTCAAGTACGCAATACGAACCACAGTCAGAAATTCAAAATACAAAGAATATTTCCTCAGTACCATATCCAAACAAAAGTCAATAAATACAAGTTAACAAACCAAAATTAAATTTTTCACCTCATTAAACTTTTTCATTTAAATCAAACACAAAATCGGCAAGCTCTGGCAATGTCAAGAGCACGTCAATGTCTCAGAATTGGAAAGCAGGGTTCTTCTAAGACTGTGAAGTCTAGTAGTTCCCTTGTCGTGAAGCCTAATACTTCCTCGGTTGGAAGGCCTAGTGCTGCTCCAACTAAGGAAGTTGGAAAGCCTAGTGCTTCTCCAACTAGGAAGCACAAGGAGCAGCCAAAGGTGTCTAACGGCCCTATTGAGCTGCATAACAAATTCGAACAGCTCATGGAGATTTCAGAGCCAGCAGCTGCACTGCCACTTCCATCCTCTCATGAAAAGTTAGTCGAGGTGCCACTTCAGCTGACTTCCTACAGGGAGGAGGATTCATCAGTGGAGATGTCACTGCTTGAGTCTCCTAAGACTTCTCCTAATTCTAAGGCCAAAAATAAAAATGAAATTAAAAATCGCCTAAGCGTTAAATAATGTGTCAAACTAATAAGATCATTCAATGGAATTGTCGAGGTTTGAAACCAAATTATGATGAAATCAGCTTAATTTTAAATGAACACAACCCTATTGCTTTTTGTCTTCAAGAAACATTCTTGAAGACAAGTGATAATGTATCTTTTAAACAATGCACACTATGATACCGGGGACAAGGCGACTGGTGAGTTTCGATAATCGTTAATAAACATTCCTACCAGACCTGTTGCGTTGAAAACAAATTTGCAAGCTATTGCGGTCAGTGTTTCTATGCACAGAGTCATAACAATATGTTCCTTATATTTACCACCTAGTTCTTCACTAGACCCAAAAGATCTAAATCCCCTAGTTGCACAATTGCCATCACCTTTTATACTCTTGGGCGATTTTAATGCACACAACTACATCTGGGGTTGTAAAGATATAAACGACAAAGGCAAACAAATTGAGGATTTTTTAGCCAAAAACAATTTGTATCTTTTTAATAATAAGTCACATACTTATTAACATCCTGCTGCAGGCTCTCATTTTTCCATTGATTTAACAATATGCGATTCAACGCGTTTGATGGATATTTCGTGGAGTGTTGGAGACGACATGTGTAAGTGACCACTTCCCCATATTTCTTGAAAATATCGGCCCTCCACTTCTCGAAAAAACACAACGATGGAAACTTCGCAAGGCTGATTGGACTACGTTTCAATCTCTTTGCGAGGAACAATTAAAGCCTTCCGTTTTCGAGGATGACGAAAACGCAACTGCTCTTTTTACCAAAACTCCTCACGATATAGCTGATCAAACTATTCCAAAAACCTCGGCAAATCCTAAACGCCCACATAAACCATGGTACGACGATGACTGCAAAAAGGCAGTCAGCGATCGTAAAGCTGCATTAAATAATTTTAACTTGCGGCCAACTCAAACAAATTTAGATAACTTTAGAGTTTTTCGTGCGAAAGCCCGTCGTACTATTAAGGATAGCAAGAGGAAATCCTGGAGATCTTACGTCTCTAGGCTGAATTCTCGCTCATCTCTTAAGAAGACATGGGACATTGGAAAAATACAATAAACTGTTCATTCTCAAAGAACTTCGAGAATCCCTAAAAAAGGCTCATGATACAGCAGCTGGTCCTGATGATATCCATTATCAATTATTAAAACATTTACCTGAAACCTGTCTCTCTACACTTCTTGATATATTTAATAAGGTTTGGGTGACAGGAAACTTCCCCGATTCTTGGCGGGAAGCAATCGTTATTCCAGTCCCCAAAACTGGAAAGGATCATACGGACCCAATAAATTATCGCCCTATTGCTTTAACGAGTTGTAAAACCATGGAATGATTAATGAGAGACTAGTTTGGTACCTGGAATCCAACAAGATGATAACAAAGTGGATTCCGGCGCCAACGAGGCACAATCTCATTCGATTTGAATAATTTATTAGGGAAGCTTTCGTAAGGAAAGAACATCTAGTCGCTGTATTTTTTGACTTTGAGAAAGCTTATGATACTGCATGGAAGTACGATATCATGAATGATCTTCATGACCTTGGTCTTAGAGGCCGGTTACCAATTTTTATAGAGAATTTCTTAGATGATAGACAGTTTCGTGTCCGAATGGGTTCATCCCTCTCTGACATTTATGAACAGAAGATGGGTGTGCCACAGGGCAGCATACTCTCTGTCACCCTTTTTAATATAAAAATTAACAGTATAGTTAAATGCATCAATCCTGGTATGGATTGCTCTCTATATGTTGACGACTTTGTTATATGTTATCGTGCAAAAAACATAAACACTCCTGAGAGACATCTTCAGCAATATCTCAATAAATTTCAGACCTGGTCTGATGAAAATGGTTTTAAATTTTCTAAATCTAAAACTAATTGTATGCATTTTTGTCAACTACGTAAACATCATGAAGACCCTCATCTAACACCGGATGGGGCACCAATACCAGTAGTGGATGAGACAAAATTCCTTGGTCTTATTTTCGACCGTAAATTAACGTTTATACCACACCTTAAATACTTGAAGTCCAAATGCCTTAAAGCTGTTAATCTGCTTAACGTTGTTGCAAACACTAACTGGGGAGCGGATCGTAAAGCCCTCTTGCGACTTTACAGATCTCTTATCCGATCCAAGCTGGACTTCGGCTCGATAGTATATGGATCGACACGCAAGTCGTACTTGCAGATGCTCGATCCTATACATAATCAAGGATTACGACTCGCTTTAGGTGCCTTTCGTACATCACCAGCCGGAAGTCTATATGTTGAAGCTAATGAACCATCACTGTCTCATGGACGGGACAAATAAGCGCTTCAATACGCCATTAAATTAAAGTCTAACCCTTCATACCCAACTTTCGATAATGTTTTTAATCCATGTTGTGAACCTCTTTTTGATCGAAAACCGAAGGCCATTCGATCATTTGGTCTTCGTATTAAACCATATTTAAGAGACACTGAAATCGACCTAAATGTAATTGCGAAATACAAAGTACCACAAACTCCACCGTGGCTGTTGGAAACACCAACAATTATTTTTGATCTTTGTAATAGTAACAAATCCAGTACAGACCCTTCTGTCTTTAAAAGCAAATGTAATGAAATTAAATCGAAATACAGTAACTTTCAACATATATACACAGCTGGTTCTAAAGATGGAGATAAGGTAGCTGCAGCAGCTGTTATTCACAAACACAGCATAAAGAGCCGCCTGCCTGACAAGGCCTCTATCTTGTCAGCTGAACTTAAGACAATTGAACTTGCCTTAAATTATATTCAGAAATCTGATATTGATCATTTTGTAATATTTTCTGATTCCCTTTAATCTCTTCATGCGCTGGGTAATATGAAACCTGATAACCCAGTTGTGCTGTGCTTCAGCTTTCAGAAAGTACAATTCTCTTATAATTGATAATGTTGTTATTTTCCTCTGGCTTCCAAGCCATGTAGGAATACGTGGTAATGATAGAGCTGGTAATGCTGCTAAAACTAAATTACCTTATACTGATTTTAAAAGGTGTATTAACACATTCATTCGTAACTCTTGGCAAGCCGCTTGGGATTTGTCAGTTAACAATAAACTCCATTCAATTAAACCGTTACTTGGAGAATGGCGTTCTTCTAGTAGACCCATTCGTCGGGTAGAAGTTATCTTAGCCCGGTGCAAGGCCATCCGACCATTTGGTCTTTGTATTAAACCAAAATTAAGAGACACTGAAGTCGACCTAAATTTGATTGCCAAGTACAAGGTACCACAAATTCCACCGTGGACTTTGGAAACAGCAACAATTATTTTCGACCTTTGTAATAGTAACAAATCCAGTACAGACGCTACTGTCTTTCAAAGCAAATTTAATGAAATTAAATCGAAATACAGCAACTTTCAACATATACACAGATGGTTCTAAAGATAGAGATAAGGTAGCTGCAGCAGCTGTTGTTAACAAACACAGCATAAAGAGCCGCCTGCCTGACAAGGCCTCTATCTTTTCAGCTGAACTTAAGGCAACTGAACTTGCCTTAAATTATATTCAGGAATCTGATGATGACCATTTTGTAATCTTTTCTGATTCCCTTTCATTTCTTCAAGTACTGGGTAATATGAAACATGATAATCCAGTTGTGCTCCAACTTTTAGAAAAGTACAATTCTCTTATAATTGATAATTTTATTATTTTCTGCTGGCTTCCAAGCCATGTAGGAATACGTGGTAATGATAGAGCTGATAGTGCTGCTAAGGCAGCATTAGATTTACACATCACTAATACCAAATTACCTTATACTGATTTTAAAAGTTGTATTAACACATATATTCGTAACTCTTGGCAAGCCGCTTGGGATTTGTCAGTTAACAATAAACTCCATCCAATTAAACCGTTACTCGGAGAATGGCGTTCTTCTAGTAGACCCATTCGTCGAGAGGAAGTTGTCCTAGCCCGGTGCAGGATAGGGCATACACGTTATACTCATTCATATTTATTACAAGGTGAGCAATTACCAGAATGTATACCCTACTTTGCACCGTTAACGGTCAATCACATATTATTGGAATGTGTAGACTTTGATCCTATGCGTCAAAGGTACTACAATGTTAATACTATGAAAGAGTTATTTGATACTGTAGATTTTAGTCTTGTTTTAGATTTCCTGAAAGAGATCAGACTATATAAATCATTGTAATGTGTTCTTATATATATTTACTTGTTTATATACCCGTTGACGGGCATTCGTTGATTTACATACATAGTTTATATTACACCTGATCATCCCTTATTTTTTATTAGTTTTATCTTTATATATTTACATTAATTTTTAATTAATACTTCATTTTCATAAATTTTTGCGCACAATATGACCTATTTATGTGTCGACGTGCTGTAAAACACCATTCATTCATTCATTCATTCAAAGGTACTACAATGTTAATACTATGACCGAGTTATTTAATACTATAGGTTTTAGTCTAGTTTGAGATTTCCTTAAGGAAGTCAGACTATATAATTACTTTTTTATATACCCGTTTTCGGGCATTTGTTGATTTACATCTATAGTTTATATTACTACCATATCATCCCTTATTTTTTAATAGTTTTATCTTGATATATTTACATTAATTGTTAATAATACTTCATTTCTTCATCTTTCGTCAGTTTTTGCGCACAATAAGACCTATTTATGTGTCGACGTGCCGTAAGACACCATTCATTCATTCATTCATTCAATGGAACTGCCGAGGTTTAATACCTAATTATGATGAAATCAGCTTACTTTTAAATAAACACAACCCTGTTGCATTTTGTCTTCAAGAAACTTTCTAAGACTAGTGATAAAATATCTTTTAAAATTATTCATTGTATAACTATATTTGTGATACAGGAGATAAAGCTTCTGGAGGAAACATCCCTCACAGAACTGTTGCGTTGAAAACTGACTTGCTAGCTGTTGCGGTCAGTGTTACGATGCACCGAGTTATAACAATATGCTCCTTATATTTACCGCCCAGATCTTCACTAGACCTTGAAGATCTAAATCACATAGTTGCACAATTACCATCACCTTTTATACTCTTGGGTGATTTTAATGCACACAACTACATTTGGGGTTGTAAAGATATAAACGATAAAGGCAAGAAAGTTGAGGATTTCTTAGACAAAACAAATTGGTGTCAACAAATCACATACTTATTTACATCCAGCTACAGGCTCTCATTCTTCCATTGATTTAACAATATGCGATCCAACGCTCTTGGTGGATTTTTCGATGAGTGTTGGTGACGACCTATGTGGAAGTGACCACTTCCCCTTATTTTTTTGAAAATATCGGCCCTCCAGTCCTCGAAAAACGCAACGATGGAAACTTCGCAAAGCTGATTGGGGTACGTTTCAATCTCTTTGTGAGAAACAGTTAAAGCCTTCCGTTTTCGAGGATGTCGAAGACGCAACTGCTCTTTTAACCAAAACCCTTCATGATATAGCTGATCATACTATTCCAAAAATCTCGGCAAATCCAAAACGCCCACATAAACCATGGTGCGATAATGACTGCAAAAAGGCAGTCAGCGATCTTAAAGCTGCAGTGAATGCTTTTAACTTTCAGCCAACTCAAAATAATTTATATACTTTTAGAAGTTTTTCGTGAGAAAGCCTGTCGTACTATTAAGGATAGCAAGAGAAATTCCTGGAGATCTTATGTCTCTAGGCTGAACTCTCGCTCATCTCTTAAGAAGACGCGGGACATGGTCCGGAAAATAAACGGTAAAGGTAATTCTAGTTGTGTAAATCATCTTAAAAAATGATATATAGGGTCCTATAGAAACCACAGCGTCCGAACGCAATGGCATCGTAGGTCCGCACTGTACTGCAAACAAGGACTTGAAACTACAATGAAAGAGACAAAAAACAACAGAAAGGGTGGTGAAGACAGGGTAACCGACTTGGAACGGTCAGTAGGCAATAAGACCTACTAGTTAGCTTGAATCGATTTTATATGCGCACAATCCTCGCTATTATCCTGTCTTCAGCGCCCAAATAGACAAGACAGTGTAAAAAAAACTAAATCCCATCAAAAGGAAATCTCTAACAATAAAGTCCAAATCCAGAGAAACCAACTAAAGATATACATACAAAAAAATAAACATCTCAGGATGTATCCAGAATCGTACTGAACAACCATAGAAGTTGCAGCTAAAGAGAAGACCAATCTAGGGTACGACCAGAAAACCCGACGGACGAAAGCTCATGCACCTGATAATGAGGATATTACTTCTGTCAAAGAAATTACAAACACTTTGGCAGAAACTTTTTCTTAAAACTCTTCTTCTGAATAGGGCATACACGTTATACTCATTCATATTGATTACAAGGTGAGCCATTGCCAGAATGTATACCCTGCTTTGCACCGTTAACGGTCAAACACATATTGTTGGAATGTGTAGACTTTGATCCTATGCGTCAAAGGTACTACAATGTTAATACTATGACCGAGTTATTTAATACTATTGCTTTTAGTCTAGTTTTAGATTTCCTTAAAGAAGTCAGACTATATAAATCATTATAATATGTTCTTGTATATAATTACTTTTTTATATACCCGTTTTCGGGCATTTGTTGATTTACATATATACTTTGTATTACTACCATATCATCCCTTATATTTTAATATTTTTATATTTTTATCTTTAAATGTTTGCATTAATTTTTAAATAATCCTTCATTTCATCATCATTCAATCAGTTTTTGCGCACAATATGACCTATTTATGTGTCGACGTGCCGTAAAACACCATTCATTAATTCATTCTTTATACGTTTACATTATTTTTAATTACTACTTCATTCCTTCATGATTCTTCGGTTTTTGCGCAAAATATGATCTATTTATGTGTCGTCGTGCCGTAAAACACCATTCGTTCATTCATTCATTTTTAATTAATCTTTCATTTCTTCATCATTCATCCGTTTTTGCGCACAATATGACCTATTTATGTGTCGACGTGCCGTAAAACAACATTCATTCATTTAACGCTTCTCCCCCTTATCCTCTGTTCGCATAATGTCGTCATCCACCTGTTCCGTCGTCTGAGGCTGTTCCTCCACAACCGGTGACTTCACAGTCTGTTTCTTCACATCCGATTCCTCCACAGTCTGTTCCTCCACGGCCGGTTCCTCCACAGGGTTCGAAACGGCCTCCTCTCTTGGTTCCACTTCCTGCGTTCTTTCTGGTTCCCTGGTGACCTCGTCGGACCTGAAATTCTGTCTGGTTATGTTAGCATATGTTTGGGATGCTTGACAATCACGCCTCATGTGCTCTACTCTACGCACATACACTTTAAGTGGGGGTCTGCCCTGAATGGTTAACATCATGGATGTTCCACACTGAAACCGCATCACGTGAGGTATCTCAAGGCGACCCTTCCCCGAGACTTCAGTCGTTACCACACGCATACCATTGCGGATGTTCTGTTTATCATAAACAGTCGTGATTTTTTCCACAGATATAACCTTGCCATAATCTGCAAGTACGTGCTTAACTAGAGTGTCAGTAATGTAACTTGGCAGCCAATGCACCCTTATCGAGATTGTTTGCTTGCCCAGCTGGGCCAGACGGAAAGCTTTACCACGGTATGAAAGTGAGTCTGCTGACCTTAGTGTTTCCATTTTTTTCATTTCCCTTAGTGTGACGTAGACGCCATGGTCTGTTGGAGGGCCGCGGTAGAGTGTGGTGACGTCATTTGCCTGTGTTCCATTCATCTTGAGCAGTTGAATGACTTCCGCTGTAGAGGGAGATTGCTCTGATGAGATCTTCCCTGTATGAACCATATCCGACTCGTCAAAGGAAACTGGCAGTATCGCCGGCCTGTTTTGCACTGCTTGCGCCATTACTGAAATACTGAAGTATATGATGAGTATATAATAAGTGACACTATCCCCCACAAGGAGTGTAGCGAGTTATACTAGTTTTGTTTTCATAAATTCTTTATTATTTACAATAAAAAAGTGGTGGTGTAAATTGCCACCGGACGACACTCGTGCACATATAACGTAGAAAATCAGTCAAGAGAAGGAAAAAACTCACTGGAAAATAGTTCAGCTAATTGTTCATATCACACATAATTATTGTACTGTTCACTGTTCATATCACACCGTCACTATTGATTGTTTATAATTATTACGCTTTTCTCTGTTCATGTCACAATATCACTGTTCGTGTCACAAATCACATTTGATTGTCCACGGGTTAGAAGAGTTCACGTTTATCATTGGAAAAAAATGAGTGAGTTGTATTTATATTAATCTTAACAAATGCAACTGAAGCCTAAGACGAGTATCGTTTACAAAATATGTTAGTAATTTTTGTTGAGAACTTGTAACTTAAAGGCAGTTTTACTAAAAATAAATGTAGTCACGTCTTATATATTCATGCAACCTTAAGACAAAATAATGGTTTAATATTTTAATAATGTTTGATTAATGTGTTAACAATGTATTGTCACATATGGGATTCCCTTATATTTGACACCCCATGAAGGGGCTCAACGGCAATCACACCTGCGAGAAGACACCGCATATCAATATATATATATATATATTCAGAAATGTATTATAATATTAAGGGTATTTATATATGCAGTTAATACACTAGTTACAGATCACCTCCATGCGTCCGCCCGCGAAGGATGCTCGGGGTGCATATCATGACTTCGCGGCCGAAGGCATAGATCTAATCAAACCTCAGTGCCACAAAATGTGAAGAAGGTCTACAGTGGACAGAATAGCAAACAACACCGACCAATAAGTCCGACGCCTGCGAATAATAAGAAGGACCATCCGCCGGATGCTTCCCGCTAAGCTGCCAACCTGAATGCATGTATGTGACTAAAAAAAAATGTTTTTGAAAAAAAAAAAAAAAAAAAAAAAAAAATAGGGAATAGAGTTCTCAACACACATATCATTGTTACGTTGTCTGCAATTCAACACCACTACTTAAACAAACATACCTGAAACGAGAAAGAAAAGTCTAAATATTTTGTTTTAACATATAACTGGATGATTCCTAACTAAATGAATGAAAATGGTTCCAATATTGGATTACATATACATATAAATGAAGATGTATGATATTAACTACAATATATGAGGTAATGATTCCAAAGCTGGATTACATAGTACGCTGAAAGTGATATTTATATTATAAAATCATTAATTATCAAAAGAGACTGTTGCAAAGTATGTGTGTATATCGAGACAAGGATCAAATGTTAATTCATTTGTTGTAATATTTATAGTTCCAAAACTGTTATCGCACCAAAAATGTGCAAAGTCAGCAATATCCATTCTGGCCAAATCAACGTACATCCTATATTTAATTTTATTCAAAAACTTTTGAACTAAGGAAAATGGCGGAAATAATTAATGTTCATGTTTTGTAAAGTTTCTACAAGTCCATATAATATGTCTGGATTCCGTAAGCAAAATAAGTGCGATATTATGGATATCTCTGTCTAATTTCGGTAAGTAAAAAAATCTAAATACTCGTTCACTAAGAATGAAGTTACATTGACTTATATTTTTCAAAATCTTTAAAACAATCTGATTTAATGGTTGAACCATTTTGCATTCTATGAACAGATGACTTACAGTTTATATTGATTTACAAAAGGGACATGTTTTATCTTTAGTAATATGTCTCATTGACAAATAAAAATTCACATATATAACATCATGACATATTCTCCAGGCAGTATTTCTGACATCTGGATCGATACACGGTAAGTATAAATTGTTAAACACTTGTTTAAAATCAATTAAAGGGAAGTTCCTCATAACCTTTACATTTGTATGCTCGATATCTAGCAATAGCTTATAAAAATCTCTTGTCTTTGAATTGTTAAAGGAAAAGTCTGGATAATGTTGCATGACTTTCTTATAAACCTTTAAACAATATTCATAAAAGGGGGGAACAAACTCGCTATGAGGAATAAGGTTACTTGCAAACGAATCATTGTGTTTTCTCAAACTAAAACCAATCCAATATTTGGCAAAATATGTCCAACTGGCATTGTGATTAATAATAAGCTTTTGTAAATGGGATAGACATAATGCTTGACATTTTATATCAAAGTTTGGTATGTTTAGACCTCCCTCCTTAAAGGGCAGGTATAGCGCATTTCGACGTACAGGTTCAAAGGTAGAACCCCATATAAATCTAAAGGATGATTTTTGAAACATGTTCAAATAATGTCTAGGCATATTGGTAGCCGCGGCATAATATAAAACTTTACTGATGGCTACAGAGTTTAAAACAGTAGATTTACCTTTAAAGGAGAGCTTTCTCGACTTCCAAAGATTAAGTGTATTGTTAAATTATATTAAAAAAAGTTTTGACCAAATCTGATCTGGATTGATATCATAACCGTAATGGTAACCTAACAACTTAGTGTTATTAATCCAAGAAATGCCAAAAGGATGATCAGAACGGTTTTTCCATTTACCTAAATACATACCATCTGATTTTCTATAGTTGATTCTCGAACCGGCGATTTGCTGATATGAATATATATAATCAAAATACTTTTTAATTGAAACATCATCAGTCAAGATTCCTGTATTGTCATCTGCATATAAAGACATTTTAACTTCAAAATCGGACCCTGGTAATTTGACACCTTTTATAGACTGGTCATCTTGGACTTTTTTTGCAAAAGGTTCGAAACATATTATGTACAAAAGAGGAGACAATGAACAACCTTGTCTCACCCCTCTTTTGATATCGAAAGTTTCCGAAATATGATTATTGACCATTACAGATGATATCACATTATTATATAAAACTTTTATCCAACGAATGAAACCATCGTCAAAATCAAATGCTTTTAATTTGTCATATAAATACGACCATGATAATTTATCAAACGCTTTTTCCTGATCCATGTTAATAAAAACGGCTGTTATGTTCTTTTGTTCGATATAATCAAATACATTACGCAATAAATGGGAATTATCGAAAATTGTTCTGCCTTTAACAGAGCAGGTTTGACTTATGCCGATTATTTTGCATAAAACTTTACCCAAACGCTTAGAAATAACTTTTGAAAGAATTTTTCTATCAATGTTTAACAAAGATATTGGTCTATAAAACTTCATGTCCTCCGAATTCGTGGAGTCCTTACAAATAAGCGTAATATATGATAATTTTTGCGATTCAGACATTTCTCCAAAGTCATAAACAATTTTATAAAAGGATTCTAAAATATCACCAAATAGGTGAAAGAATTTCAAATAAAAGCATCTTGTTAATCCGTCACTTCCAGGGGATTTATTTGGCAACATTTCCTTCAGACTCTGTAAAATTTCATCTTTAGAAATTCTACGTTTTAATAAGATATTATCTAACTGACTTAGTTGTGGCAAATTTGAAAGAAAAGTGTCATTTAAAGGGCTATCGACAGGCTTTTCAGAATATAATTCTCTGTAAAACTTTCTAAAACAATTTAAAATATCTTTAGAATTATCGATTGTAACATCATTTTGTTTGATAGATGAAACAGTTTTACTTAAGCTCTTAGTTTTTTCCCTATGAAAAAAATAAGTTGTGGGATTTTCCTTGCTATCCAAAATGTTCGCCTTACTTCTTATAATTGACCCTGCTTGCATTTCTGTCTCGATAATCTTAATTCTATTTTTTATTTGTTGTTTGGTATGTAGTGTATCAGGGGATAAATTTATTTTTTGGTAATCTTTTTTAAGTGTTTTATATTCACCATATAATTCTTTATTTATATCTCTACTATTCAATGCAAAACTCTTTAATTTTGATCTTCATTAGATCCCACCATTCTAAAGTGATAGAATCTGTTCTACTTATTATTTTCCAATAATATTCAAAAACACCTAAAAATTCTTCATCTTCCAGTAATTTATCATTAAATTTCAAGTAAGATTTTCCAAAAGACAAGCCTTTATTTATATTTAATTTTAAAATTATAAAATCATGATCTGAATATGAACATGGTAACATTTCAGAGTTAATTAACGCGTCTGTTAAACTCTTTGGAATATAAAACCTATCTAACCGGCAGACTATATATTTATGTTTGTTATCAGTTTCTGAATTAATGTGTCTCTCCCATGTTACGGCTCTTCTATTTGGATATCTCTCCCATGTTACGGCTCTTCTATTTGGATATAAAAACCTAAAACAATCTATTAACTTATGTTTATCAATAATATTATTAAAAAGTTTAGATCCGACGATTCCCTTATATAAAATCTCCCGTTAAAATATGATTTTTTGCACTAACTAAATGTGGTATTATTTCAGTGAAAAATGTATTCTTATCATTAGAATCATTTGGTGTGTATACATTAACAAGCCTGTAATTAATTGAACCATTTACCGAAAAATCGGTATAAATAAGTCTACCTTCGAAGTCTGCATGGAAATGTGTAACGTTTATATTTGTATTGCATATCAAAATAACAACGCCTCTAGAGTCGGACGAACCGTAACTCCAATAACATTGTTTCGATAGACCTAAACTTATTTCTATTTTCTTTGATAAAAAGTATTTATCCACAAAGGTTTCCTGTACATATAAAATATCAATACAACTTTCTTTAATATAAGATTTTAGAAAATCTTGTTTTTTCCTGGATCTAAATCCATTAATATTTATGCTTACTATATTCAAATCCATTGTGTTTTATTATATATTAAAGAATAAATAGAATTCTCGAAAATAATATAATGCGTACGAGTTTCCGCCCCTGTTCGGACATACACACGAACAAAAACCCCATTGTTGGTCAGACGAGTTGAATACAAAAGGCCGTCACAGTGACTAGCGCTTATCGACAAAATAACAAAAGGCACATTTACTCGTGATATATTTAAATCCAATAAAAGTATCAAGTATCTTCGCATAACGCAGATAAACCTGGAAAAACATTTTATCGATAAAGTATCAGGTAAATGATACGTGTATTGGAAAACTAAGGACAGTGAGCGTGTGGCGTAAAATAAACAGTAATGTGTACACATTATATATGTGTAAACGAAAACAGCGCGAACATTATAGAAATAAACAAATAGCCAGGCAATACATTTACATATATGGAGTATTGCCGTATGAATTAAGGCGTTTTTCAAGATCATAATCGATTGTCCGGTCCAATTTTAGTACCACACGGGAACATAATTTGCCCAATCGTCAATCAAGTTATCATAATCCATAATGAAAAAGACGTTTGTAATGGAAATATCACTGTTGCGAACTCATAGCGTCCCACTTCTCGTGGAGCCTGTCGACGGTGTCCTCGTCCCCTCTGTCCGACAGGACGTCATAGAGGCTCGGGGTCACAGCCAAGGGGCTCAACGAGGAGGGGTGCTTGTTTTTTCCTCGACGCCTTTTGAGGCGGCAAAAGACGACGAAAGGAGTCATTACCTTCCTCTGCTTCTGGCTCTTCTCTCTCTCTGTCTCTCTTCTCCCCCTTGTCCTCAGTCTCCATTATCAAATCTGCTACGTATGTAGCTGTCTGCTGTGTCATATCCGGCGCCGGCGTCTGGTCTAGTTCCATCACCGGGGTCGTCTCCACCACTGTCTCACTATCATCAGGCTGTTCTACAGGCTGTACTGGCTGTTCCACAGGCTGCTGTACCGTCTCCGTGGACTGTCTGTACCCAGACCTACTAGCGGCCGCACCTGCATACGTATGCCTCTTAAAAGAAGCAGGACAGTCAGCACGTATGTGTCCTACAGTCGAACATCTCAAACACAATGGAGGCCTACCTGCCATAGTCAGTCAGATTTGGCCCGATCTGATCAATCGGTTTGTCACGCCAGCTATAAGAGATCCGACCTTATTATTCAGACAGTACCAGTACACTGTATATTACTTACTTTTTATATTGTTCTACTTTAAACATTATATAGATAGGGTCTTTTATGGCGGTGGCGCACGGGCTAATCATGTATTTCAAAACGCTATATGGCTATACTCGTGCCACTTTTTAAGCGGAACATAAGTGCGGCTCTTTGACTTTTTAGTTGAGGGATACATCAGCTGGTCCTGATGATATCCATTATCAATTACTAAAACATTTACCTGAATCCTGTCTCTCCACCCTTCTTGATATATTTAATAAGGTTTGGGTGACGGGAATCTTCCCCGATTCTTGGCGGGAAGCAATCGTTATTCCAGTCCCCAAACCTGGAAAGGATCATACGGACCCAATAAATTATCGCCCAATCGCTTTAACGAGTTGTATATGTAAAACCATGGAACGAATGATTAATGAGAGACTCGTTTGGTACCTGGAGTCCAACAAACTGATAACAAAGTATCAAAGTGGATTCCGGCGCCAACGAGGCACAACAGACAATCTCATACGATTTGAATCGTTTATTAGGGAAGCTTTCATAAAAAAAGAACATTTAGTCGCTGTATTTTTTGACTTGGAGAAAGCTTATGATACTGCATGGAAGTACGGTAGTATGAATGATCTACATGCCATTGGTCTTAGAGGCCGATTACCCATATTTATAGAGAAATTCTTAGATGATAGACAGTTTCGTGTCCGAATGGGTTCAACCCTCTCTGATATTCATGAACAGGAGATGGGTGTTCCACAGGGCAGCATACTATCTGTCACACTTTTTAATATAAAGATTAACAGCATAGTAAAATGCATCAATCCAGGTGTGGATTGTTCTCTATATGTTGACGACTTTGTTATATGTTATCGTGCAAAAAACATGAATACTATCGAAAGACAATTACAACAATGTCTCAATAAACTTCAGACCTGGTCTGATTAAAATGGTTTTAAATTTTCTAAATCTAAAACTAATTGTATGCACTTTTGTCAACTTCGTAAACATCATGAAGACCCTCATCTAACACTGGACGGGTCACCAATACCAGTAGTGGATGAGACAAAATTCCTTGGTCTTATTTTCGACCGTAAATTAACGTTTATACCACACCTTAAATACTTGAAGGCCAAATGCCTTAAAGCTCTTAACTTACTTAAAGTTGTTGCAAACACTAATTGGGGAGCAGATCGAGAAGTCCTCTTGCGACTTTACAGATCTCTTATCAGATCCAAGCTGGACTACGGCTCAGTAGTATATGGATCGACTCGCAAGTCGTACTTGCAGATGCTCGACCCTATACATAATCAAGGATTACGACTCGCCTTAGGTGCCTTTCGTACATCACCAGCCGAAAGTCTATATGTTGAAGCCAATGAACCATCACTGTCTCATAGACGAGACAAATTAGCTCTTCAATACGCCATTAAATTAAAGTCTAACCCTTCAAACCCAACTTTCGATAACGTTTTTCATCCTAGTTGTGAACCTCTTTTTGATCGAAAACCGAAGGCCATTCGACCATTTGGTCTTCGTATTAAACCAAAATTAAGATACACTGAAATCGACCTAAATTTGATTGCCAAGTACAAAGTACCACAAATTCCACCGTGGATTTTGGAAACTCCAACAATTATTTTTGATCTTTGTAATAATAACAAATCCAGTACAGACCCTACTGTCTTTCAAAGCAAATTTAATGAAATTATATCGAAATACAGTGACTTTCAACATATCTACACAGATGGCTCTAAAGATGGAGATAAGGTAGCTGCAGCAGCTGTTCACAAACACAGCATAAAGAGCCGCCTGCCTGACAAGGCCTCTATCTTTTCAGCTGAACTTAAGGCAATTGAACTTGCCTTAAATTATATTCAGGAATCTGATGATGACCATTTCGTTATCTTTTCTGATTCCCTTTCATCTCTTCAAGCACTGGGTAATATGAAACATGATAACCCAGTTGTGCTTCAACTTTTAGAAAAATACAATTCTCTTATAATTGATAATGTTATTATTTTCTGCTGGCTTCCAAGCCATGTAGGAATACGTGGTAATGATAGAGCTGATAGTGCTGCTAAGGCAGCATTAGATTTACCTATATCTAATACCAAATTACCTTATACTGATTTTAAAAGTTGTATTAACACATATATTCGTAACTCTTGGCAAACCGCTTGGGATTTGTCCTTTAACAATAAACTCCATTCAATTAAACCGTTACTCGGAGAATGGCGTTCTTCTACTAGACCCATTCGTCGAGAGGAAGTTATGCTAGCCCGGTGCAGGATAGGGCATACACGTTATACTCATTCATATTTATTACAAGGTGAGCAATTACTAGAATGTATACCCTGCTTTGCACCGTTAACGGTCAAACACATCTTATTGGAATGTGTAGACTTTGATCCTATGCGTCAAAGGTACTACAATGTTAATACTATGAAAGAGTTATATGATACTGTAGATTTTAGTCTTGTTTTAGATTTCCTCAAAGAGATCAGACTATATAAATCATTGTAATGTGTTCTTATATATTTATACTTGTTTATATACCCGTTGACGGGCATTTTTTGATTTACATACATACTTTATATTACACCTTATCATCCCTTATTTTTTAATAATTTTATCGTTATATATTTACATTAATTTTTAATTAATTCTTCATTTTCATCATTTTTTTGCGCACAATATGACCTATTTATGTGTCGACGTGCCGTAAAACACCATTCATTCATTCATTCATGTCCGCTGGGTGGTATGTGGGGTCTGATGCGTTAGCTTTATATGAGTATACCTTCTACGTATTCTTGGCATTTTGACTGTTGGATATCCACAGCAAATGTCCCCTTGTTGGACTCCGAGGTGGGTGAGAAGCGTGGAAGATGAATTCTTAACGCCACATCATGGCATCACAAAACGCACAAACTACTAACAAACGGAAAAGAACAGAACATGAATCTGATACTGAGGAATCAGTAATCAATCAATCTTTTCCTCGTTTTCTCATTATCGAATCGGAAAACCGGGAAAAACCTATTACAGATATGTCACCTTTCGTGATCGAGAAAACTGTCCATTCCATTTATGGACATGTAAAACAAATTAAAAAATTAAAAAACAAAACAATTCTTATTGAAACAGACAAAAAATCTCACTCCGATAATTTACAATTACACAAATTTTAAACACAAAAGTCAAATGTTACGCTCACACCTCTATGAATATCTCCAAAGGCGTCATCAGGTGCCCGGATCTCTCCGGAGTACCTGAAGACGAAATTATTCACGAGTTTGCGCCACAGTTGGTAACTACAGCTCGCCGAATAACCATCAAGAGGAATGACAAAATTATTAGTACAAATACTATCATACTCACATTTGCAACACCCATCTTACCAAAAACAATAAAGGTGGCATATCTGCAATTGCATGTTGACGCCTACATTCCAAACCCATTACGTTGCTACAACTGCCAAGCCTTTGGGCACCACAACTCCAGGTGTACTAAAGAAGAACGCTGTGGTAAATGTGGCGAGTCTGTATTCAAACATAACGAATCAGATTGTCCTAACGACCTCAAATGTACCAACTGCGGTCTGGGACATCATGAAAATTCAAAATTAAGTGAAAAATTTAAAAAAGAAAAAGAAATCATAACAGTTAAATATACACAAAACATTCCCTTTCCAGAAGCAAAAAAAATAATTGAAGAAATAAAATGTCAAGTCCGACCTCTTACGCATCTATTCTCAAAACAAAAGCAACACACACAGAATGCAGGGATGCAAGTACGCAATACGAACCACAGTCACAAATTCAAAATACAAAGAATACTTCCTCAGTATCAAATCCAAACAAAAATCAACAAATACAACTTAACAAACCAAAATTAAACTTTTCACCTAATCAAACTTTTACATTTAAATCAAACACAAAATCGGCAAGCTCTGGCAATGTCAAGAGCATGTCAATTTCTCAGAATGGGAAAGCGGGTTTTTCTAAGACTGAAATCTAGTAGTCCCCCAGTCGTTAAACCTAATACATCCTCGGTTGGAAGGCCTAGTGCTGCTCCAACTAAGGAAGTTGGAAAGCCTAGTGCTTCTCAAACTAGGGAGCACAAGGAGCAGCCAAAGGTGTCTAATGGCCCTATTGAGCTGCATAACAAATTCGAACAGCTCATGGACATTTCAGAGCCGGCAGCTGCACTGCCACTTCCATTCTCTCATGAACGGTTAGTTGAGGTGCCACTTCAGCTGACTTCTTTCAGGGAGGAGGATTCATCAGTGGAGATGTCGCTGCTCGAGTCTCCTAAGACCTCCTAAATCTAAGGCCAAAAATAAAAATAAAATAAAAAATCGCCTTAGCGCAATATAATGGGTACAACTAATAAGATCATTCAATTGAATTGTCGAGGTTTGAAACCAAATTATGATGAAATCAGCTTAATTTTAAATGAACACAACCCTATTGCCTTTTGTCTTCAAGAAACATTCTTGAAGACAAGTGATAAGGTATCTTTTAAACAATACTCACTATACAATCATATTTGTGATACCGGGGAGAAGGCGACTGCTGGAGTTTCGATAATCGTTAATCGAAACATTTCTCACAGACCTGTTGCGTTAAAAACAAATTTGCCAGCTATTGAGGTCAGTGTAACTATGCACAGAGTCATAACAATATGTTCCTTATATTTACCACCTAGTTCTTCACTAGACCCTAAAGATCTAAATCACCTAGTTGCACAATTGCCATCACCTTTTATACTCTTGGGAGATTTTAATGCACACAACTACATCTGGGGTTGTAAAGATATAAACGATAAAGGCAAGAAATATGAGGATTTCTTAGCCAAAAACAATTTGTCTCTTTTTAATAATAAGTGACATACTTATTTACATCCTGCTACAGGCTCACATTCTTCCATTGATTTAACAATATGCCATCCAACGCTTTTGATGGACTTTTCGTGGAGTGTTGGAGTCGACCTATGTGGAAGTGATCACTTCCCCATATTTCTTGAAAATATCGGCCCTCCACTTCTCGAGAAAACGCAAAGATGGAAACTTCGCAAGGCTGATTGGACTACGTTTCAATCTCTTTGCGAAGAACAATTAAAGCCTTCCGTTTTCGAGGATGTCGAAGACGCAACTGCTCTTTTTACCAAAACTCTTCACGATATAGCTGATCAAACTATTCCAAAAACCTCGGCAAATCTTAATTCTTTAATATTTACGATAAGATCCCTGTGGTGTAAATTGCCACCCGGACGACAGTCGTATACATATAACGTAGAAAAAACAGTCAAGAGAAAGAAACTTCACTGTAAAATAGTTCAGTTAATTGTTCATATCACATATAATCTATATACTGTTCACTGATCACAATATAACTGTTTATTGTTTATAATTATTACACTGTTCACTGTTCATGTCACAATACAGTCGTTCCCGATTGAGCATGGAATTACATCGATTGCGTGAATGGATGTTTGACGCGTCAGACATATAAACAACCGATGACGCCGTCCAATAAAATGGAAGTACTCAGTGAATTGAAACTAGTTGACACCTCCCACACGACTCGCCTACTGGTCTCACGTGACAAAATTTGATATCATAACATAACACCGAGTACAATTCACCTTTTCGCTACTTAAATCGACCTTAATTTGATTGCCAAGTACAAAGTACCACAAATTCCACCGTGGACTTTGGAAACACCAACAATTATTTTCGATCTTTGTAATAGTAACAAATCCAGTACAGACCCTACTGTATTTCAAAGCAAATTTAATGAAATTAAATCGAAATACAGCAACTTTCAACATATATACACAGATGGTTCTAAAGATGGAGATAAGGTAGCTTCAGCAGCTGTTGTTCACAAACACGGCATAAAGAGCCGCATGCCTGACAAGGCCTCTATCTTTTCAGCTGAACTTAAGGCAATTGAACTTGCCTTAGATTATATTCAGGAATCTGATTATGACCATTTTGTAATCTTTTCTGATTACCTTTCATCTCTTCAAGCACTGGGTAATATGAAACATGATAACCCAGTTGTGCTTCAACTTTTAGAAAAGTACAATTCTCTTATAATTGAAAATGTTATTATTTTTTGCTGGCTTCCAAGCCATGTAGGAATACGTGGTAATGATAGAGCTGATAGTGCTGCTAAAGCAGCATTAGGTTTACATATATCTGATACCAAATTACCTTATACCGATTTTAAAAGTTGTATTAACACACATATGCGTCAGAGGTACTACAATGTTAATACTATGACCGAGTTATTTAATACTATAGATTTTAGTCTAGTTTTAGATTTCCTGAAGGAAGTCAGACTATATAAATCATTACATGTTCTTGTAAATAATTACTTTTTTATATACCCGTTTTCGGGCATTTGTTGATTTACATATATAGTTTATATAACTACCATATCATCTCTTATTTTTTAATAGTTTTATCTTGATATATTTACATTAATTTTAATTAATCCTTCATCTCTTCATCTTTCGTCATTTTTTGCGCACAATATGACCTATTTAATGTGTTTTACCATGTAATATGTTCTTGTATATATTTACTTTTTTATATACCCTTTTTCGGGCATTTGTTGATTTACATATATAGTTTATATTACTACCATATCATCCCTTATTTTTTAATAGTTTTACCTGATATATTTACATTTAGTTTTAATTATTAAATCCTTCATTTCTTCATCTTTTATCAGTTTTTGCGCACAATATGACCTATTTATGTGTCGACGTGCCGTAAAACACCATTCATTCATTCACCTTTTCGCTATATTATATAGATGCTGTGGATTGTCAAAATAACTTCGTGCTTCCCCAGCAGTGATGAAACGTACTACCTTTAAATAGCATATTCAAGGTATATCTCCCGAGCAAATTCTGCTGTAATGCTGGCTGGTTTATATGCCTAAAGCACATCTCTGCCGGATTCAAATCGATATTTATTTTACACTCGTGTTTACATTCAGCCAGCGAGGAAGGAGCGGGGTTGAGCACGCGATGACATTGCGTCAGTATGAAGGTAACTCCATGCTCAAGCGTGAACGCCTGTATCACATTAGATTGTCCACGTGGGAGAAGGGTTCACGTTTATCATTGGAAAATAATCAGTGAGTTATATTTATATTAATCTTAACAATTGCACTTGAAGCCTACAACGAGCGTCGTTTACAATATATTTAGTAATTTGTGTTGAGAACTTGTAAGTTAAAGTCAGTTTTTACGGAAAGTGAATGTAGTCAGGTCTTATATACCCATCATAATAATATATATATACATATCTACATAATTTTGACTAATTTGTTAACGGCGTATTGTCACATATGGGATTGCCTTATATTTGACACCCCCTTAAATGGCTCAACGATATGATGCTAAGGGTATTTATATATGCAGTTAATACACTAGTTACAGATCATCTCCATGCGTCCGCCCGCGAAGTAAGTTCGGGTACAACCTCAATCTGCGGCCGAAGGCATGGATGTAATCAGACCCCAGTCGGTGGTAGGGTGACAAGAATCAACCGACTGCTCGTTACTTAGCAGAGGGGTAGGACCCCCAGCCACGAAAAGTAACCTACCTGTTGATCGTGGGTGGCGACCCGTGTCGTTGAAGAATGAATGGTGTTTTACGACACGTCAACACATAAATAGGTCATATTGTGCGCAAAAATTGATGAAAAATGAAGAAATGAAGTATTAATTAAAAATTAATGTAAATATATAAAGATAAAACTATTAAAAAATAAGGGATGATAAGGTGTAATATCAACTATGTATGTAAATCAACGAATGCCCGTCAACGGGTATATAAACAAGTATATATATATAAGAACACATTACAATGATTTATATAGTCTGATCTCTTTCAGGAAATCTAAAACAAGACTAAAATCTACTGTATCAAATAACTCTTTCATAGTATTAACCCCCCCAGTCGGTGGTGGGGTGTTAAGAATCAACCGACTGCTCGTTACTTAGCAGAGGGGTAGAACCCCCCCCCCCCCCCCCCCCGAAATGTAACCCACCTGTTGACCGTGGTTGGCGACCCGTGTCGTTGGAGAAGGGAGTCCTGGTGGTTGAGTGGCGTGGAAAACTGGTAGTTATCTCCACGTTGCAACAAACCACTTTGGTCCGGACTTCAACTAGACGGGCGGTCAGATTTGGCCCGATCTGATCAATCGGTTTGTCACGCCAGCTATAAGAGATCCGACCTTATTATTCAGACAGTACCTGTACACTGTATCTTACTTACTTTTTATATTGTTGTACTTCAAACATTATATAGATATAAGGTATTTTATGGCGGTGGCGTATGGGCTAATCATGTATTTCAAAACGCTATATGGCTATACTCGTGCCACCTTTTAAGTGGAACATAAGTGCGGCTCTTTGACTTTTTAGTTGAGGGGTTATGTCCGCTGGGTGGTATGGGGGGTCTGATGCGTTAGCTTTATATGAGTATACCTTCTACGTTTTCTTGGCATTTTGACTGTTGGATATCCACAGCAAATGTCCCCTTGTTGGACTCCGTGGTGGGTGAGAAGCGTAGAGGGTGAATTCTTAACGCCTATCATGGCATCTCAAAACGCACATTCTACTCTTAAACGCAAAAAAACAGAGCATGAATCTGATACTGAGTAACCAGTGATCAACCAGTCCTTTTCTCGTTTTCTGATCATTGAATCGGAAGACGGGGAAAGACCTGTTACAGATATGTCACCTTTTGTCATCCAGAAAACTATCCAATCCATCGCTGGACATGTCACACAAATAAAAAAATTAAAAAACAAAACTCTACTTATTGAAATTGAAAAGAAATCCCATTCTGACAATTTATTAGCAATTAAACAAATTTTAAACACCAAAGTTAAATGTTACGCTCATACCTCTATGAATATTTCCAAAGGCGTCATCAGGTGCCCGGATCTCTCCGGAGTACCTGAAGACGAAATTATTCACGAGCTTGCACCACAGTTGGTAACTGCGGCTCGCCGAATAACCATCAAGAGGAATGATAAAATTATTAATACAAATACTATCGTACTCACATTTGCAACACCTGTCTTACCAAAAACATTAAAGGTGGCATATCTTCAATTACATGTTGACGCCTACATCCCAAACCCGTTACGTTGCTACAATTGCCAAGCCTTTGGGCACCACAAATCCAGGTGTACTAAAGAAGAACTTTGTGGTAAATGTGGCGAGTCTGCATTCAAACATAACAAACCAGATTGTCCTAACGCCCTCAAATGTATCAACTGCGGTCTAGGACATCACGCAAATTCAAAATTATGTGAAAAATTCAAAAAAGAAAAAGAAATCATAACAGTTAAATATACACAAAACATTCCCTTTCCAGAAGCACGAAAATTGATTGAAGAAAAATATAAAATTTCAA
This sequence comes from Cyrtodaria siliqua, assembly GCA_037043455.1. Classification (NCBI taxonomy): domain Eukaryota; kingdom Metazoa; phylum Mollusca; class Bivalvia; order Adapedonta; family Hiatellidae; genus Cyrtodaria; species Cyrtodaria siliqua. Next base: position 225,655 of record JAWPHD010001864.1, on the reverse strand, counting down.
GTCCGACCTCTTACGCATCTATTCTCAAAACAAAAGCAACACACACAGAATGCAGGGATCCAGGTACGCAATACGAACCACAGCCAGAAATTCAAAATACAAAGAATACTTCCTCAGTATCAAATCCAAACAAAAGTCAACAAATACAACTTAACAAACCAAAATTAAACTTTTCACCTAGTCAAACCTTTTCATTTAAATCAAACACAAATTCGGCAAGCTCTGGCAATGTCAAGAGCACGTCGATTTATCAGAATTGGAAAGCGGGTTCTTCTACGGCTTTGAAGTCTAGTAGTTCCCCAGTCGTGAAGTCTACTTCTTCGGTTGGAAAGCCTAGTGCTGCTCCAACTAAGGAAGTTAGAAAGCCTAGTGCTTCTCCAACTAAGGAGCACAGAAAGCCTGGTGCTTCTCCAACTAGGGAGCACAAGGAGCAGCCAAAGGTGTCTAACGGCCCTATTGAGCTGCATAACAAATTTGAACAACTCATGGACATTTCAGATCCAGCAGCTGCACTGCCACATCCATCCTCCCATGAAGGGTTAGTTGCGGTGCCACTTCAGCTGACTTCTTCCAGGGAGGAGGATTCATCAGTGGAGATGTCACTGCTTGAGTCTCCTTAGACCTCTCCTAAATCTAAGGCCAAAAACAAAAATAAAATTAAAAATCGCCTTAGCGCTAAATGATGGGTAAAACTAATGAGATAATTCAAAGGAATTGTCGAGGTTATAAACCAAATTATGATGAAATCAGCTTAATTTTAAATGAACACAACCCTATTGACTTTTGTCTTCAAGAAACATTCTTGAAGACAAGTGATAAGTTATCCTTTAAACAATACTCACTATACAATCATATTTGTGATACCGGGGACAAGGCGACTGGTGGAGTTTCGATAATCGTTAATCGAAACATTCCTCACAGACCTGTTCCGTTGAAAACAAATTTGCAAGCTATTGCGGTCAGTGTTACTATGCACAGCGTCATAACAATATGTTCCTTATATTTACCACCTAGTTCTTCACTAGATCCTAAAGATCTAAATCACCTAGTTGCACAATTGCCATCACCTTTTATACTGTTGGGCGATTTTAATGCACACAACTACATCTGGGGTTGTAAAGATATAAACGATAAAGGCCAGAAAATTGAAGATTTCTTAGCCAAAAACAATTTGTGTCTTTTTAATAATAAGTCACATACTTATTTACATCCTGCTACAGGCTCTCATTCTTCCATTGATTTAACAATATGCGATCCAACGCTTTTGATGGACTTTTCGTGGAGTGTTGGAGACGACCTCCGTGAAAGTGACCACTTCCCCATATTTCTTGAAAATATTGGCCCTCCACTTCTCGAAAAAACGCAACGATTGAAACTTCGCAAGGCTGATTGGACTACGTTTCAATCTCTTTGCGAGGAACAATTAAAGCCTTCCGTTTTCGATGATGTCGAAGACGCAACTACTCTTTTTACCAAAACTCTTCACGATATAGCTGATCAAACCATTCCAAAAACCTCGGCAAATCCTAACCGCCCACATAAACCATGGTACGACGATGACTGCAAAAAGGCAGTCAGCGATCGTAAAGCTGCATTAAATAATTTTAACTTGCGGCCAACTCAAACAAATTTAGATAACTTTAGAGTTTTTCGTGCGAAAGCCCGTCGTACTATTAAGGATAGCAAGAGGAAATCCTGGAGATCTTACGTCTCTAGGCTGAATTCTCGCTCATCTCTTAAGAAGACATGGGACATGGTCCGGAAAATAAGTGGTAAAGGCAACTTTAGTTCTGTAAATCATCTTAAAACACATAATGGAGATATAACATCTGTCAAAGATATTACAAACACTTTGGCAGAAACTTTTTCAAAAAGTTTTCTTCTGAAAATTGTCAACCAAATTTTCTGAAAAATAAGAAACGAAAAGAACAGAAGAAGCTGAACTTCAAGTCGAAAAACCTGGAAAAATACAATAAACTATTCGCTCTCAAAGAACTTCGAGAGTCCCTTAAAAAGGCTCATGATACATCAGCTGGTCCTGATGATATCCATTATCAATTACTAAAACATTTACCTGAATCTTGTCTCTCTACCCTTTTTGATATATTTAATAAGGTTTGGGTGACGGGAATCTTCCCCGATTCTTGGCGGGAAGCAATCGTTATTACAGTCCCCAAACCTGGAAAGGATCATACGGACCCAAGAAATGATCGCTCTATTGCTTTAACGAGTTGTATATGTAAAACCATGGAACGAATGATTAATGAGAGACTCGTTTGGTACCTAGAATCCAACAAGCTGATAACAAAGTATCAAAGTGGATTCCGGCGCCAACGAGGCACAACAGACAATCTCATACGATTTGAATCGTTTATTAGGGAAGCTTTCGTAAAGAAAGAACATCTAGTATGGTATTATGAATGATCTTCATGACCTTGGTCTTAGAGGCCGATTACCTATTTTTATAGAGAATTTCTTAGAGGACAGACAGTTTCGTGTCCGAATGGGTTCAACTCTCTCTGACATCCATGAACAGGAGATGGGTGTGCCTCAGGGCAGCATACTCTCTGTAACTCTTTTTAGTATAAAAATTAACAGTATTGTTAAATGTATCAATCCTGGTGTGGATTGCTCTCTATATGTTGACGACTTTGTTATATGTTATCGTGCAAAAAACATGAACACTATTGAGAGACAACTTCAACAATGTCTCAATAAACTTCAGACCTGGTCTGATGAAAATGGTTTTAAATTATCTAAATCTAAAACTAATTGTATGCATTTTTGTCAACTACGTAAATATCATGAAGAACCTCATCTAACACTGGATGGCACACCAATACCGGTAGTGGATGAGCCAAAATTACTTGGTCTGATTTTCGACCGTAAATTAACGTTTATACCACACCTTAAATACTTGGAGGCCAAGTGCCTTAAAGCTCTTAATTTACTTAAAGTTGTTGCAAACACTAACTGGGGAGCACATCGTAAAGACGTCTTGCGACTTTACAGATCTCTTATCAGATCCAAGCTGGACTACGGCTCGATAGTATATGGATCGACTCGAAAGTCGTACTTGCAGATGCTCGACCCTATACATAATCAAGGATTACGACTCGCCTTAGGTGCCTTTCGTGCCGAAAGTCTATATGTTGAAGCTAATGAACCATCACTGACTCATAGACGGGACAAGTTAGACCTTCAATATGCCATTAAATTAAAATCTAACCCTTCAAACCCAACTTTCGATAATGACTTTAATCCTAGTTGTGAACCTCTTTTTGATCGAAAACCGAAGGCCATCCGACCATTTGGTCTTCGTATTAAACCAAAATTAAGAGACACTGAAATCGACCTAAATTTGATTGCCAAGTACAAAGTACCACAAATTCCACCGTGGACTTTGGAAACACCAACAACTATTTTTGACCTTTGTAATAGTAACAAATCCAGTACAGACCCTACTGTCTTTCAAAGCAAATTTAATGAAATTAAATCGAAATACAGTAACTTTCAACATATATACACAGATGGCTCTAAAGATGGAGATAAGGTAGCTGCAGCAGCTGTTGTTCACAAACACAGCATAAAGAGCCGCCTGCCTGACAAGGCCTCTATCTTTTCAGCTGAACTTAAGGCAATTGAACTTGCCTTAAATTATATTCAGGAATCTGATGATGACCATTTTGTAATCTTTTCTGATTCCCTTTCATCTCTTCAAGCACTGGGTAATATGAAACATGATAACCCAGTTGTGCTTCAACTTTTAGAAAAGTACAATTCTCTTATAATTGATAATGTTATTATTTTCTGCTGGCTTCCAAGCCATGTAGGTATACGTGGTAATGATAGAGCTGATAGTGCTGCTAAGGCAGCATTAGATCTACATATATCTAATACCAAATTACCTTATACTGATTTAAAAGTTGTATTAACACATATATTCGTAACTCTTGGCAAACCGCTTGGGATTGTCAGTTAACAATAAACTCCATTCAATTAAACCGTTACTAGGAGAATGGCGCTCTTCTAGTAGACCCATTCGTCGAGAGGAAGTTGTCCTAGCTCGGTGCACAATAGGGCATACACGTTATACTCATTCATATTTATTACAAAGTGAGCCATTACCAGAATGTATACCCTGCTTTGCACCGTTTACGGTCAAACACATATTGCTGGAGTGTGTAGACTTTGATTCTATGCGTCAAAGGTACTACAATGTTAATACTATGACCGAGTTATTTAATACTATAGATTTTAGTCTAGTTTTAGATTTCCTTAAGGAAATCAGACTTTATAAATCAGTATAATATATTCTTGTATATAATTACTTTCTTATATACCCGTTTTTCGGGCATTCGTTGATTTACATATACAGTTTATATTACTACCATATCATCCCTTATTTTTTAATAGTTTTATCCTGATATATTTACATTAATTTTTAGTTAATCCTTCATTTATTCATATTTCGTCAGTTTTTGCGCACAATATGACCTATTTATGTGTCGACGTGCTGTAAAACAACATTCATTCATTCGGAGAATGGCGTTCTTCTAGTAGACCCATTCGTCGAGAGGAAGTTGTCCTAGCCAGGTGCAGGATAGAGAATACACGTTATAGTCATTCATATTTATTATAAGGTCATCAATTACCAGAATGTATACCCTGCTTTGCACCGTTGACGGTCAAACACATATTGCTGGAATGTGTAGACTTTGATCCTATGCGTCAAAGGTACTACAATGTTAATACTATGACCGAGTTATTTAATACTATAGATTTTAGTCTAGTTTTAGATTTCCTTAAGGAAATCAGACTTTATAAATCAGTATAATATGTTCTTGTATATAATTACTTTTTTATATACCCGTTTTCGGGCATTCGTTGATTTACATATATAGTTTATACTACTACCATATCATCCCTTATTTTTTAATAGTTTTATCCTGATATAGTTACATTAATTTTTAATTAATCCTTCATTTATTCATATTTCATCAGTTTTTTGCGCACAATATGACCTATTTATGTGTCGGCGTGCCGTAAAACACCATTCATTCATTCATTCATGCATTTCACTTTACTGTTAATCTTTATATTAAAAAGTGTGACAGAGAGTATGCTGCCCTGTATGCCACCCATCTCCTGTTCATGAATATCAGAGAGGGTTGAACCCATTCGGACACGAAATTGTCTATCATCTAAGAATTTCTCTATAAAAATGGGTAATCGGCCTCTAAGACCAAGGTCATGAAGATCATTCATAATACCGTACTTCCATGCAGTATCATAAGCTTTCTCCAAGTCAAAAAATACAGCGACTAAATGTTCTTTTTTATGAAAGCTTCCCTAATAAATGATTCAAATCGAATGAGATTGTCTGTTGTGCCTCGATGGCGCCGGAATCCACTTTGATACTTTGTTATCAGCTTGTTGGATTCCAGGTACCAAACGAGTCTCTCATTAATCATTCGTTCCATGGTTTTACATATACAACTCGTTAAAGCAATAGGGCTATAATTTATTGGATCCGTATGATCCTTTCCAGGTTTGGGGTTGTTTCCCGGCAAGAATCGGGGAAGTTTCCCGTCACCCAAACCATATTAAATATATCAAGAAGGGTAGAGAGACAGGATTCAGGTAAATGTTTCAGTAATTGATAATGGATATCATCAGGACCAGCTGATGTATCGTGAGCCTTTTTAAGGGACTCTCGAAGTTCTTTGAGAGTGAATAGTTTATTGTATTTCTCCAAGGTTTTTTGACTTGAAGTTCAGCTTCTTCTGTTCTTTTAGTTTCTTAAGGTGAGCAATTACCGGAATGTATACCCTGCTTTGCACCGTTAACGGTCAAACACATATTATTGGAATGTGTAGACTTTGATCCTATGCGTCAAAGGTACTACAATGTTAATACTATGAAAGAGTTATTTGATACTGTAGATTTTAGTCTAGTTTTAGATTTCCTGAAAGAGATCAGACTATATAAATCATTGTAATGTGTTCTTATATATATTTACTTGTTTATATACCCGTTGCCGGGCATTTATTGATTTACATACATAGTTTATATTACATCTTATCATCCCTTATTTTAATTTTATTTTTAATAGTTTTATCTTTATATATTTACATTAATTTTTAATTAATACTTCATTTTTCATATTTTTTTGCGCACAATATGACCTATTTATGTGTCGACGTGCCGTAAAACACCATTCATTCATTCATTCAACATGCAAATGCAGATATGCCACCTTTATTGTTTTTGGTAAGACTGGTGTTACAAATGTGAGTATGATAGTATTTGTATTAATAATGTTATCATTCGTCTTTATGGTTATTCGGCGAGCTGCAGTTACCAACTGTGGCACAAGCTCGTGAATAATTTCGTCTTCAAGTACTCCGGAGAGATCCGGGCACCTGATGACACCTTTGGAGATGTTCATAGAGGTGTGAGGAAAGCATTTTACTTTGGTGTTGAAAATGTTTGTAATTGTTAATAAACTGTTTCAAGCAGGAGAGTTTTGTTTTTTAATTTTTTAATTTGTTTGACATGTCCAGCAATTGAATGGACAGTTTTCTCGATAACGAAAGGTGACATATCTGTAATAGGTTTTTCCCCGTTTTCCGCTTCTCACCCACCTCGGAGTCCAACAAGGGGACATTTGCTGTGGATATCCAACAGTCAAAATGCCAAAAATACGTGAAATATATACTCATATAAAGCTAACGCATCAGACCCCCCATACCACCCAGCGGACATAACCCATTCACTAAAAAGTCAAAGAGCCGCACTTATGTTCCGCTTAAAAAGTGGCACGAGTATAGCCATATAGCGTTTTGAAATACATGATTAGCCCGTGCGTCACCGCCATAAAAGACCCTATCTATATAATGTTTAACGTAGAACAATATAAAAAGTAAGTTAAGATACAGTGTACTAGTACTGTCTGAATAATAAGGTCGGATCTCTTATAGCAGGCGTGACAAACCGATTGATCAGATCGGGCCAAATCTGACCGCCCGTGTAGTTGAAGTCCGGACCAAAGTGGTGTGTTGCAACGTGGAGATAACTACCAGATCTCCACGCCACTCAACCACCAGGACTCCCTTCTCAAACGACACGGGTCGCCACCCACGGTCAACAGGTGGGTTACATTTCGGTGGGGTTCTACCCCTCTGCTAGGTAACGAGCAGTCGGTTGATTCTTAACACCCCATCACCGACTGGGAGGAAGTTGGGTTTGAAGGGTTATACTTTAATTTAATGGCGTATTTAAGAGCTAATTTGTCTCGTCTATGAGACAGTGATGGTTCATTGGCTTCAACATATAGACTTTCGGCTGGTGATGTACGAAAGGCACCTACGGCGAGTCGAATCCTTGATTATGTATAGGGTCGAGCATCTGCAAGTACGACTTGCGTGTCGATCCATATACTATTGAGTCGTAGTCCAGCTTGGATCTGATAAGAGATCTGTAAAGTCGCAAGAGGACTTTTCGATCTGCTCCATAATTAGTGTTTGCAACAGTTTTAAGTAAGTTAAGAGCTTTAAGGCATTTGGCCTTCAAGTATTTAAGGTGTGGTATAAACGTTAATTTACGGTCGAAAATAAGACCAAGGAATTTTGTCTCATCCACTACTGGTATTGGTGACCCATCCAGTGTTAGATGAGGGTCTTCATGATGTTTACGAAGTTGACAAAAGTGCATACAATTAGTTTTAGATTTAGAAAATTTAAAACCATTTTCATCAGACCAGGTCTGAAGTTTATTGAGACATTGTTGTAAGTGTATCTAGATAGTATTCATGTTTTTTGCACGATAACATATAACAAAGTCGTCAACATATAGCGAACAATCCACACCTGGATTGATGCATTTTACTCTACTGTTAATCTTTATATTAAAAAGTGTAACAGATAGTAAGTATGCTGCCCTGTGGAACACCCATCTCCTGTTCATGAATATCAGAGAGGGTTGAACCCATTCGGACACGAAACTGTCTGTCATCTAAGAATTTATCTATAAAAATGGGTAATCGGCCTCTAAGACCAATGTCATGTAGATCATTCATAATACCGTACTTCCATGCAGTATCATAAGGTTTCTCCAAGTCAAAAAATACAGCGACTAAATGTTCTTTTTTGATGAAAGCTTCCCTAATAAACGATTCAAATCGTATGAGATTGTCTGTTGTGCCTCGTTGGCGCCGGAATCCACTTTGATACTTTGTTATCAGTTTGTTGGACTCCAGGTACCAAACGAGTCTCTCATTAATCATTCGTTCCATGGTTAAAGCGATTGGGCGATAATTTATTGGGTCCGTATGATCCTTTCCAGGTTTGGGGACTGGAATAACGATTGCTTCCCGCCAAGAATCGGGGAAGTTTCCCGTCACCCAAACCTTATTAAATATATCAAGAAGGGTAGAGAGACAGGATTCAGGTAAATGTTTTAGTAATTGATAATGGATATCATCAGGACCAGCTGATGTATCATGAGCCTTTTTAAGGGACTCTCAAAGTTCTCTGAGAGTGAATAGTTTATTGTATTTTTCCAAGTTTTTCGACTTGAAGTTCAGCTTCTTCTGTTATTTTTGTTTCTTATTTTTCAGAAAATTTGGTTGACAATTTTCAGAAGAAGAATTTTTAGAAAAAGTTTCTGCCAAAGTGTTTGTAATATCTTTGACAGATGTTATATCTCCATTATCTGTTTTAAGATGATTTACAGAACTAGAATTACCTTTACCACTTATTTTCCGGATCATGTCACATGTCTTCTTAAGAGATGAGCGAGAATTCAGCCTAGAGACGTAAAATCTCCAGGATTTCCTCTTGCTATCCTTAATAGTACGACGGGCTTTCGCACGAAAAGCTCTAAACTTATCTAAATTTGTTTGAGTTGGCCGCAAGTTAAAATTATTTAGTGCAGCTTTACGATCGCTGACTGCCTTTTTGCAGTCATCGTCGTACCATGGTTTATGTGGGCGTTTAGGATTTACCGAGTTTTTTGGAATGGTTTGATCAGCTATATCGTGAAGAGTTTTGGTAAAAAGAGCAGTTGCGTCTTCGACATCCTCGAAAACGGAAGGCTTTAATTGTTGCTCGCAAAGAGATTGAAACGTAGTCCAATCAGCTTTGCGAAGTTTCCATCGTTGCATTTTTTCGAGAAGTGCAGGGCCGATATTTTCAAGAAATATGGGGAAGTGGTCTCTTCCACAGAGGTCGTCTCCCAACACTCCACGAAAAATCCATCAAAAGCGTTGGGTCGCATATTGTTAAATCAATGGCAGAATGAGAGCCTGTAGCAGGATGTAAATAAGTATGTGACTTGTTATTAAAAAGACATCAATTGTTTTTAGCTCAGAAATCCTCAATTTCCTTGCCTTTATCGTTTATATCTTTACAACCCCAGATGTAGTTGTGTGCATTAAAATCGCCCAAGAGTATAAAAGGTGATTGCAATTGTGCAACTAGGTGATTTAGATCTTTAGGGTCTAGTGAAGAACTAGGTGGTAAATATAAGGAACATATTGTAATGACTCTGTGCATAGTAACACTGACCGCAATAGCTTGCAAACCAGTTCTCAACGCAACAGTTCTGTGAGGAATGTTTCGATTAACGATTATCGACACGCCTTGTCCCCGGTATCACAATTATGATTGTATAGTGAGTATTGTTTAAAAGATACCTTATCACTTGTCTTCAAGAACGTTTCTTGAAGACAAAAGGCAATAGGGTTGTGTTCATTTAAAATTAAGCTGATTTCATCATAATTTGGTTTCAAACCTCGACAATTCCATTGAATGATCTTATTAGTTTTACCCATTATTGAGCGTTAAGGCGACTTTTATTTTTATTGTTATGCAGCTCAATAGGGCCGTTAGACACCTTTGGCTGCTCCTTGTGCTCCCTAGTTGGAGAAGCACTAGGCTTTCCAACTTCCTTAGTTGGAGCAGCACTAGGCCTTCCAACCGAGGAAGTATTAGGCTTTACGACTGGGGAACTACTAGACTTCACAGTCTTAGAAGAACCCCCTTTCCAATTCTGAGAAATTAACATGCTCTTGGCATTGCCAGAGCTTGCCGATTTTGTGTTTGATTTAACTCAAAAAGTTTGATTAGGAGAAAAGTTTAATTTACTTATATTGCCTATTGATGCTGCCTTGTTGGTTAAAGATCATGTCGGGGATTTCTTTATTTACACTGTCCTGTTTGAATGGGATGACAGTAGGGTAAGTGTGAGCTTTGATGCACCCTAGAACCGGTTTAAACCCCCAGTGACCTACTTTGCCACTGACCGTTCCAAAGCGGTAGCCCTACTGTCAACCCTTTTGTGTTTGTGATGTCGTATGCATTTATTATTACTTTTGCCTTCTTGTTTGTCTGTTTGCGTGTTTGTTTCTGTGTTTTGTGGTTGAGTGTCCTCCTTGAATGCTACTTTCCCTGTCCGATTTTTTATATTTCTTGTTAAAACGTTTATCAAAAGAGGTTATGACCCTATCATTTTGCAGCGTACTACTTGCTTGGTGGTGGACCCTTTTACAGTTCGCCACTATGCTTTCCTCTTTAATTGTACGATGACCGGACAGGCTGTGGACCCTATGATGACGCCTACCTAAAGCCCATTGCGACGGTGGCGTTTGATGGTTGTCTATGAGTACCTTCATTGTGGCTTTCTATGCTATTGTTTTTTGTATTATATCTACACGAGCATATTTGTGTTTTACTTATATTGCCTATTGATGCTGCCTTGTTGGTTAGAGATTAGATCATGGCGGGGATTTCTTTATTTACACTGTCCTGTTTTAATGGGATGACAGTAGGGTAAGTGTGAGGTTTGGTGCACCCTAGAACCGATTTAAACCCCCACTGGCCTACTTTGCCACTGACCGTTCCAAGGCGGTAGCCCTATTGTCAACCCTTTTGTGTTTGTGTTGTCTTTTGCATTTAATATTGCCTTCTTGTTTGTCTGTTTGCGTGTTTGTTTCTGTGTTTTGTGGTTGACTGTCCTCCTTGAATGCTACTTTCCCTGTCCGATCTTTTTGTATTTCTTTGGTTTGTTAAGAAGCATACAAATATCGGACAGGGAAAGCAGCATTCAAGGACGACAGTCAACCACAAAACACAAAAACAAACACGCAAACAAACAAACGAAAAGGCAAAATAAATAAAAAATGCAAACGACATCACAAACACAAAAGGGTTGACAATAGGGCTACCGCCTTGGAACGGTCAGTGGCAAAGTAGGCCACTGGGGGTTAAAACCGGTTCTAGGGTGCACCAAACCTCACACTTACACTACTTCATCCCATTAAAACAGGACAGTGTAAATAAAGAAAGCCCCACCATGATCTAATCTCTAACCAACAAGGCAGCATCAATAGGCAATATAAGTAAAACACAAATATGCTCGTGTAAATATAATACAAAAAAACAATAGCCTAGAAAGCCACAATGAAGGTACTCCATGACTTTGCAGAAGCCAGAGCAGTAAGAGAATAAACCATTAAGGGCACGACAAGAAAGATCATGGACAATCATCAAACGCCACCGTCCCAATGGGCTTTAGGTAGGCGTCATCATAGGGTCCACAGCCTGTCCGGTCATCGTACAATTAAAGAGGAAAGCATAGTGGCGAAATGTAAAAGGGTCCACCACAAAGCATGCAGTACGTTGCAAAATGATAGGGTCATAACCTCTTTTTATAAACTTTTTAACAAGTTTAACAAAGATAGTATGAAAGTGATCATGACCTAGAATCTTACGAAGTTTATAAATCACATCACCATAGAAGTCTGGTTGTGATAGTCCTTGTCGCAGAAGAGTCCTTAAATTACTTTTATATTTAGAAAGAAGATCAGGGTTACGATAATAAAATTTTGCAAAATATTTACGAAGTTTATGGTAACGGTAACCCTGATTGAGTAACTTTTTAGTTATACAAAGATTACGAATATTAAAGTCCTCAACTCGAGTACAAGCTCTAGAAAAACGAATAAGTTGAGACACATATACCCCATAAGAAGTTGCTCGGGGAACATCCCCATCCAAGTGGGGATAATTAACAATGTCAAATATTAAAATCATCTCTCTTGTCATAGATTTTGCTAATTATTTTACCATTTTCAATCGAGAGATCTAAATCAAGAAAAGAAGCGTTATTATCATTATATATTAGCTTTGTTAAGCTGAAGTTCTTTAGGATAAATATAATTAACCATAGTTGGAAAGAAAGGGTTGTCAATGTTCAGTATGACATCCAGATGTGTTTGTTGACTTTTGTTTGGATTTGATACTGAGGAAGTATTCTTTGTATTTTGGATTTCTGGCTGTGGTTCATATTGCGTACTTGCATCCCTGCATTCTGTATGTGTTGCTGTTGTTTTGAGAATAGATGCGTAAGAGGTCGGACTTGAAATTTTATATTTTTCTTCAATCAATTTTCTTGCTTCTGGAAAGGGAATGTTTTGTTTATATTTGTGTATATTTAACTGTTATAATTTCTTTTTCTTTTTTAAATTTTTAACATGATTTTGAATTTGCGTGATGTCCTAGACCGCAGTTGGTACATTTGAGTTCGTTAGGACAATCTGATTCGTTATGCTTGAATGCAGACTCGCCAGTACACCTGGAGTTGTGGTGCCCAAAGCCTTGGCGGTTGTAGCAACGTAACGGGTTTGGGATGTGACGCCTACATGCAATTGCAGATATGCCACCTTTATTGTTTTTGGTAAGTCTGGTGTTGCAAATGTGAGTATGATAGTATTTGTATTAATAATTTTATCATTCCTCTTTATGGTTATTCGGCGAGCTGCAGTTACCAACTGTGGCGCAAGCTCGTGAATAATTTCGTCTTCAGGTACTCCGGAGAGATCCGGGCACCTGATGACGCCTTTGGAGATATTCATAGAGGTGTGTGCGTAACATTTGACTTTTGTGTTTAAAATTTGTGTAATTGTAAGTAAATTATCGGAGTGTGATTTTTTTTCTGTTTCAATAAGGAGAGTTTTGTTCTTTAGTTTTTTAATTTGTTTAACATGTCCAGCAATGGAATGGACAGTTTTCTGAATCACAAAAGGTGACATTTCTGCAAAAGATCTTTCCCCGTTTTCCGATTCGATGATAAGAAGACGAGTAAAGGACTGGTTGATCACTGGTTCCTCAGTATCAGATTCATGTTCTGTTTTTTTGCGTTTGTTTGTAGTTTGTGCGTTTTGTGATGCCATGATGGGCGTTAAGAATTCATCTTCCACAATTCTCACCCACCTCGGAGTCCAACAAGGGGACATTTTGCTGTGGATATCCAACAGTCAAATGCCAAGAATACGTAAAAGGTATATTCATATAAAGCTAACGCATCAGACCCCCAATACCAACCAGCGGACATAACCCCTTACCTAAAAAGCCAAAGAGCCGCACTTATGTTCCGCTTAAAAAGTGGCAAAAGTATAGCCATATAGCGTTTTGAAATACATGATTAGCCCGTGCGGCACCGCCATAAAAAAACCTATCTATATAATGTTTACAGTAGAACAATATAAAAAGTAAGTAAGATACAGTGTACTGGTACTGTCTGAATAATAAGGTCGGATCTCTTATAGCGGGCGTGACAAACCGATTGATCAGATCGGGCCAAATCTGACCGCCCGTCTAGTTGAAGTCCGGACCAAAGTGGTGTGTTGCAACGTGGAGATAACTACCAGATCTCCACGCCACTCAACCACCAGGACTCCCTTCTCCAACGACACGGGTCGCCACCCACGGTCAACAGGTGGGTTACATTTCGGGGGGGGGGGCCTACCCCTCTGCTAAGTAACGAGCAGTCGGTTGATTATTATCACCCCACCACCGACTGGGGGGATTTCCTGAAGGAAGTCAGACTATATAAATCATTATAATATGTTCTTGAATATATGTACTTCTTTATATACCCGTTTTCGGGCATTTGTTGATTTTCATTTATAGTTTATATTACTACCATATCATCCCTTATTTGTAAATAGTTTTATCTTTATATATTTACACTATTTTTTTAATTAATGCTTCATTTCTGCATCTTTCATCAGTTTTTGCGCACAATATGACCTATTTATGTGTCGACGTGCCGTAAAACACCATTCATTCATTCATTCATTCATTCTTTATTGGCATAGCTATACCAGTTTGATTGGTGTATTCGAAATTACAATTTCATCTGATTAATGTAAAAGCCATTGGTTATTTTGAATGCTTTTTTTTTGTGTTTTACTTAATATGTCAGTGTTGAAATGTTAATTAAGAAGCAAATCATTGCATTTAAGGTCAACGAGAGTTCGTGCAAAGAATGGGATATTGCCCACAAGGTCACTGCTGCATATCATATACAGACCAATGTGTTAGATGAGAGGACAAACCAGTCCATTAAACAGCAAGCTTAAATAAAATAAAAAATAAAACTTTTTCAATCAGAAAAAAATATCAGCTTCTTGTATTTATTTCTTTACGAACCTGTATATTTAAAAATATTTAGAAGTAAGTAGCCTCGACGACGGTGGTAAAACATACTTTTAACTTTGCAGTGGAAATGGCGCCAGTGGCAACATTTATGTTAAAATGTGGCGTTAAGGTTCTTTGCATTCAAACATCTTCCATATTTCTTATTCAAATCCATTCCAACTTTGCAACCTCTTCTTCGGTCACTCACACACACATGGAGGTTTCATAATTCTATGTTTTGACATCTTGTTAAAGTTTTTGTCCAAACATTTTGTTTTTGTTTTTCTTCCTTTTACAAAATGAATTGACCGAAAGCTTCGAATCTTAGGACACTTGTTGGTTATCATTACACAACAATATATGACAAGAACCCGTAATTCTGTCATGTAATTTCTTTCTTTAACATTTCATTTCTTGACAGCAATTTAGGCTGAACATGTATTGCCGACAGGACTCCCTTGTAAACGTTGTCAAGTATTGCTAGCCTTTGTCAGACTTAGGTAGACAGGATCTTGTCTTGTAACATATACTGAAAGGAAAAAGAAACGCATAATGGGTATTTCCGCTATATATTGTATGTTTAATATGCTACAGCTAATCGAATGGTACAGGGCGACATTAGGCCTGTCCTTTCGGAAAGAAGGTTTAAACAGCACCGAACACACCAGTGGTTACCCCATCGACAGAATGCACATTTGGCCCAAGCAGGTAAGCAAACTTAGGCCTAAACAATTTGTAAACTCTTAACATTGAACACAATACTGAAATGGCTTGACTTTTTCAAGCGAAACTTCAAAATTTATGATTTTCGTGCAATAAAGTATACTTTGATTAAAAGGTCTACTACATGACAGAGTTGTCCGTTCTGTAATTAATTGTCGCCCCTTTTTGTACAAAATACGTTGAAATGTATCTGTAATATTACATGGAATTAGGTGTGTATAACAGTGAAGTATATGCAATTTTTTGATTATGCGTTTCTTTTTCCTTTCAGTATATGAACAAAGTAAGATGATCTAGCAAAAAATGACACAGTTAAATATCTCAGTTACATATCTCAGGTACATATCTTTAAATGTCAATGTGTCGCAAATCAAGGTCATTTGAGAAATAATGTTAGACATGTTTGACTATTAGCATAATCAACTAGTGCATTATTCATTTATGGCCCTTGAATATGTTAAAACATAATGGTGCCAGATGTGTATTTTTATTTTTTACTTTTTATGAGTTAGATAAAGACTTGGTAATATTACATAGGTATTTTATGTTAATTCCTCGTACTTACTATATTTTTAAGGTCAAAGAGAACACTGTAGACTGAAGCACAAGGCAGAATAAAGAACTATGCAAAAAGAAAGAGTGCAGGAAGGCATTTTGTTCCATTCACTGTGTTAGTTTTTAATGGTAAAAAAACAATCAAAAAAGGGGTTGACATTAGGTCCAAACTACCTTGGTCCCTAAACCGTTGTAGGGATTAGTGGAGTGCATCTGGAACTACAGAATTAAGAGGGTATCACATTATCCCAGTACAGCAGATCCCGTGTCACCTCATCCTCAGGCAGAAGATCCCGTGTCACCTCATCCTCAGGCAGCAGATCCCGTGTCACCTCATCCTCAGACAGCAGATCCCGTGTCACCTCGTCCCCGTCCAGCAAAATCCAGGTCCTCTCGACCTGTGCCCATGCAGCAAAATCCAGGTCGTGTCATCCCAGTCCACTAGGTTATACAGATACCTCAACCACGCAGTTACCAAGATTCATTTCTGCAATCGATCTTCAACAGCTCCATGAAAAAGTAAAAGACATCAAGCTTCCCCAACCAGCAACTGTAAGAAGCTGTACCTATGAAAAGAAGACGAACTCTGCAAACGACCTATATACCGAGGTATGTAACATGAAAGATGTGCTAAAGGGACTCACGGCAATGGTGCTTTTTTTTCCCCAGGTTATTTTGAAAGCATCTGTTTATATTTTCTGAAAGCACATTTAATGGTCGTCGCGTCACGTCATATAACACTTTTTTGTCCCATCCAATGATGTCTTTATTTCGCACTTAATCTCCCATTGTTGATTGCTTTATTAAAGAATGATGGCCCTTTGTTCGAATTAGAATAAAAAAAGTAGGTATTCAGTGATCATGGTTCTTTTTATTACACTAATACAGAACATTCTGATATAAACATTATTGTTATATCCATGAAAATAGATTTTAATTAAAATGTTATGTTCAGCATATTCAGAGCATAACATAAAGGATATCGTGAATATGGCAGTATGTATTAACATATTAGCCTAGAGTAATTTCAATTTATATTTTGTATTAATAAATCAAAGGCTGTGCTTCTAAAAGAAATAAATTTCTAAGTATTCTTGTTATTATATATTTTTTTTGGAATTACGATTAAAAAGAAATATAAAAAGATCGGACAGGGAAAGTAACATTCAAGGAGGACAGTCAACCACAAAACATAGAAACAAACACGCAAACAGACAAACAAAAAGGCAAAAGCAATAATAAATGCAAACGACATCACAAACACAAAAGGGTTGACAATAGGGCTACCGCCTTGAAACGGTCAGTGGCAAAGTAGGCCACTGGGGGTTTAAACCGCATAACAAAATGAGGGAATATACATATGTTCAAATATATCAATCAGACAATTTGAAGAATCAAAGGAATATATGACACCATATTTTAATTCAGGTATACAAATATTTGCTCCGCCTATGCCTATATTTTGTTCTGTTGAAATTTTCTATCAAACTCGTTTTTTTTTTCCAGATTTCCAAAGCAGAAGAAAAGGTCATTGATGAATTAGTACAGGAGCTGTCGCATGCTACAAACACGTTCCCGCAACTGACAGTCCAAGAAAAGGTTAACATGCTTACTGTTATGGCCGTTGTTATTACTTACGCATTTGTAACTCATGTTCAGCCAGTGATTGCTGTCGAGACAATGAAAAAGCGTCCTGCGCACCTGAAAGAATCGCCAGAACATCTCGTACCACCAGCATGCAGGATTATTGTCTCTGAAGAAAGCATCGAGCCAGATGATCTACACTTACTTAATTCCAAACAGTGGCTCAATGACAAGGTAATACATATTTTCTAAGTAACTGAGCTATATAATCTTCAGCTTAAAGACACATTTCGAGCCTATTGTATTTGGAGGGGGAGAGAATTTCTATAGGTAACTGTAAATCGCTGTTAGAAATACATTTGCACAAGGAAATTGAGATTATTAGTTGTTAGTCAAAGGATGAGGCCCGTCCCATAAAGAGTGTATAATAATGTAGTAAAAATTATAATCGTTTTGCATTTTATGTGCACTTGTATATATGTTAAAACAACTATGTATATATGGATTTTCTTAAAAGACACGTGTTAACAATTAACAATTAATAGTTTTTGTATTTTTAGCGCAATACTCTATTATCAGTTACTTCTCTGCCATGTTTTAGTAAATCTCAAATGCAAGAAACTCCTCATCGGGACTTCAAAATTCAAAAATCGTTGTCATCTCTCAGTGTTTTTGATCACCTGAGCCGAAGGCTTAATGTGATGTTTTGGATAAGATTTTTTAAAAAAAG
This sequence comes from Cyrtodaria siliqua, assembly GCA_037043455.1. Taxonomy (NCBI): domain Eukaryota; kingdom Metazoa; phylum Mollusca; class Bivalvia; order Adapedonta; family Hiatellidae; genus Cyrtodaria; species Cyrtodaria siliqua. The sequence continues at coordinate 207,580 of JAWPHD010001864.1, read as the reverse complement.
GGATATAATTAAAAAGTAGTGAAGCTAGAGTTATGGTTCCTATGAAGTGAACTCCGTCTCATTGTCCTAATCATTCACACGAACTTTAATCAAGCATACTTCTGAGTTATGCTCCGGACAAAAAGTGTGACGCTCGGACGCACACACGGACGGACGGAAAAAGCGGCGACTATATGCTCCCCCATAATAAATCTAGTGTTTTAGTTACAATATATTTTATATCAAAAACTAAGGTAATAGTAAATGAAAAGAAAAAAACTGTGATGGGGCCTCAATATAATGTCTCTGTGGTAATCAGTTAGCGAGAAGTAAGCAGTTAAAAAGCATGCTATCCATGATTTTTCAACGACTCCATTCAGTTGGGAAATGTGTCTTTAATAAACATATACATCTAGATAGAGAACAAAAACAGATTACTGTAGCATACCTACATATCACACCTCATTGATTCTAGTTAAGGTTTTGTTATTAACTCCTATAACGTTTCACTCTGCGGACTTTCATTAAAGTACAAATGCGTCCTGTTACTAAATATACAATGCCATCTGCAATAAAGCTGCTATCTTACTATTGAAATTGCGGAGTAGGGCACAAACATTTTCTAGTTCATATTTCATTTCTTGATTACTTCGGTCTTACAAAAACATTCCATCATATGTCTGATAACCTGCGACCACAGGGTCAAGGTCAAACACTAGGAATTTTGCATTTAGGGCTGCTTTCAGTAAAATGTTAAAGTTATATTTTTGCTCATATTCCCAAAATGCTATCACGAAATACTTTCGTATTTTTTTGCACACACACGGAAGCTCTGCGTTAATAGTGGGCACATTAATTACTTTAGGATATCCGATATATCTGGTATTAAGTGTTTGTAATGAATTCGTTTTTTTATATGTTTATTTAGGTTGTAAATGGGTTCATGCAGCTACTCCAGAGAAAAACCAACGATGGGAATGGTGGTATCGTCTTTATAATTCCTTCGTACACTGTTCAACTGTGGCTGAACCATATTGTTGAATACTTCCTATACCAAAAGGTAATTTTCAGATTTATGTTTTAAATTTGTGAGTGATTTGTATATAAAAACAGTATTTTGGTGTGTTTTCATACCACTGCAAGTCTGCAATTTAGATATAATGGCATTTAGTGTTTAGTTTGATCATCCTTCTGATAGTCATGCTTTGGTTTCCATGCAATATCGTTATTTGTTAAACAGACAGGCAGACAGACAAGACAGACAGTTTTTTAAGATTGCTTTTTTACTTTTGTTTTGAATTTGTGAGAAGTAAGTGATTACATAGATTCTGAAAGTTCATTCCAAGGGTATGATGTGATGACGGCATAATCCCAGATGCCCAATAGGGCAGCTACCTCTAAGATATAATGCCCACTTGGGGTTGCAACCATTATGGTGCATTGGTGATATTAAGTTAATGAGCTACCCAGACACCTATAACGATATGAAAAAGTAAACTCTCACATCTAGAATAACATACATTTTTTTTGTCAGTGTATGACAAGATCCTGCTCCCTATCAACGTCAATAAAAAACACTGGGTGTTGCTAGTTGCCAGCGTAAGAGAAAGGACGGTTTCAGTGTTGGACTCACTTGGAGGAAGCCCAGATCAACACCTTCGATTATGGAGGTATGCAACATCAAATTGTGTATATCCATATTTGTTGCTAGTTAAAAGAAATCAAATGTCTAAGGAGAGTTAATTGAATAACAAAGAGAGAATACTAAGAAGTATTTTGAACATGCAAATCCATTAATGTAACAAACCAGGGACCTGTTTGTTTTTCAGCAGAGAATACCGCTCAATACTGGTGATCATTTCAACATTTGTATAAACATCTATACAAACCATAAAAATACAAATTCATACTTCATCTTCTGACAGGTGTCAATTTAATTATGGTCTCACTGTGTTAAGTCTTCCCGTGCTACGAATGAATGAATGTTGTTTTACGGCACGTCGACACATAAATAGGTCATATTGTGCGCAAAAATTGATGAAAAATGAAGTATAATTTAAAAATAAGTGTAAATATATAAAGATAAACTATTAAAAAATAAGGCATGATAAGGTGTAATATAAACTATGTAATGTAAATCAACAAATGCCCGTCAACGGGCATATAAACAAGTAAATATATATAAGAACACATAATAATGATTTATATAGTCTGATCTCTTTTAGGAAATCTAAAACAAGACTAAAATCGACAGTATCAAATAACTCTTTCATAGTATAAACATTGTAGTACCTTTGACGCATAGGATCAAAGTCTACACATTCCAATAAGATGTGTTTGACCGTTAACGGTGCAAAGCAGGGTATACATTCTGGTAATTGCTCACCTTGTAATAAATATGAATGAGTATAACGTGTATGCCCAGTCCTGCACCGGGCTAGAATAACCCCGTGCTACGAATCAGTAGTGTTATTTTTTACTAGTCCTTTGGGACCAACGAGCCCAATGTAGGTGGCTTTGAAGTAGAATACCGCTTAAGCCGGTGCTAGGTGGCGTGAGAAGTGTAGCTTCTTTCATTACTTCTCATGAACAGACTCAATAAAACCGAGTCTGCTGCTTTATTCTCTTAATTGTGTTTGTTGCTCTCAAAGGATCACCTTTATCAGTATTTATTAACATTCACATTAGCGTTCGTTTAGTGCAGTGTGGCGGCTGTAAAAAGTCTCCCAGTGCTACGAATCAGTAGTGTTATTTTTTACTGGTCCTTTGGGACCAACGAGCCCAATATAGGTGGCTTTGAAGTAGAATACCGCTTAAGCCGGTGCTAGGGGGCGTGAGAAGTGTTGCTTCTTTCATTACTTCTCATGAACAGACTCAATAAAACCGAGTCTGCTGCTTTATTCTCTTAATTGTGTTTGTTGCTCTCAAAGGATCACCTTTATCAGTATTTATTAACATTCACATTAGCGTTCGTTTAGTGCAGTGTGGCGGCTGTAAAAAGTCTCCCCGTGATACGAATCAGTAGTGTTATTTTTTACTGGTCCTTTGGGATCAACAAGCCCAATATAGATGGCTTTGAAGTAGAATACCGCTTAAGCCGGTGCTAGGGGGCGTGAGAAGTGTTGCTTCTTTCATTACTTCTCATGAACAGACTCAATAAAACCGAGTCTGCTGCTTTATTCTCTTAATTGTGTTTGTTGCTCTCAAAGGATATCTTTATCAGTATTTATTATTGATGCTAGAGTCTGTTTTTCTTTAATTACATTTACTGCTTTGTTCTTTGATATGTTTAAATGTTTAAACAAAAAAGGTGTCTGGATCAGTTTTATTTTTTAATACATGTTGTACTGTCTTACAGGGAATTTATGAAGGCAAGAGCGGATGTGACCAGGGAATTAGCTGGCGACTGGCACACGGCAGAAATAGATTGTAGCCAACAGTTAGACAGTCATAGGTGCGGTGTATTTACACTACTGGTATGATTGCTACTTAAAAATATGTGTTTTACATATCATTTTAGGGTATATGTATGCAGCAGTGAACTGATTTGGTGCATCGTTTCCATGCAAAATGTAAGTTTAGAATAAATAATTATTTACTGACAGAATGAATTGTGTTTTTGAAACGAAAAATTCGTAGTCACAATAAAGTAAGATATGGGTATTTGCTGTTGTAACATAATTTAGAGACAAAAGTCAAAACGTAATCATCAAAGCAGGTAACTTGTTAAAGTGTGGCACTTTTATGAATATAAATATTGGTGCGAAATAACCTATTAAAAAATCACAGTTACAGGGCAATAATTTCAAAAAAATTGCTATCATACAAATAAAAGCGTAAATCTAAATCAGAATCTAAATAGACGTTTTCCTTTCATTTTAAACTCATGACGTTTTACCCAAGTTATTCTATACACCCTAACCCACTGTAGATCTATTTTCTGAGTACAAGTTAACATGACAAAGTGTTGTCCCTGTGTTAAGACACCAAAGTGCTTTTTCGTATAGTTGTTTTAAATCGGAGCAACCATCGCAGTGTCATAATACTGTCGGTTTTAATTGCACAAACACAACACTAATGCTATGTTACATTGATTTTATTGTTTAATCTGGAGGCATGCTCCTATAATTGTCATATCTTAATGATTTATGTTTTGTCCTTCCTTTCAGAATGCAGAATGTATTGTTCAGTGTGTGCCACCTGTTGTAATACGGCAGATCCACGCTACACATTTGAGGACCTACCTCAAAAACAGGCTAGTGTCTGCTGGTCTTGAGAAGAACCATGATGAGTGTGATGCGTTGACATGCATAAAGCCAATTCCAAGAAATCATTCCACAGTGACCTGGATTCAGTGCGTTGTATGTAACAGGTGGATTCACAAGCGGTGTGAAAAGATCGATGTGTGTATGGATTCAAACAGTGACTATATATTTCACTTAAAATACGACTAACTAACAACTATTTGCCTGTAATCAGTCTCCATTCAACAAACATTATGTAGAGGTTAATTAATCAGAGAGATATAGCAATAACTATTATTTTCCTCCGAGTGAACCAAGCATGCCTATGTTACCATATGCCTATTTGTTCATGTAAGTATGCATTTTTAAATAAGTGCTTGCCTAAATTTAATGAAGGAGATTTATGATCGTCTAATTTCAATTATTATGAATAACTGGTAAACCATGAATTATTTGTTACTGCTTTTGAATTATAGTAAATTAAAGATCTTTTTCATTATAGTAAATTAAAGATCTTTTTCATAATTGATCTATTAAGGAATTAAGCCCCACTGATTATCAAACGGTTTAGATTAATAAAACTATCACTCAGTTATATGAAATGTACTTTGATCAAAACATCTGAAAAATCGAATAGACGAGCTGTGCGGTTCTTCGACAGCTCTTGTTTGATGATACATATTGGGTGTATTAAATTGTTTATGTGTGCAACAAGCAAGGTTTTACGCAAGCGTAAAATAGCTGCCGAAAGACAAGAAGTTAACATAATCACATATCAAGTCACGGGTGTTAAAACAATATTGAAAAAAATAAATGTTGTCACGGAGACATAAGCACGCCACGACCGTTTTTTCTTAAATTCTTTCCGATTTTTACCATCAGTTCTTCCTACCAGGTATTTTAAATCAATGTGGGCGACCTCGCTTCTTTCTGTCCAAAAACCTTGACATGCCTTACATATTGATTACAATTACCTTGTAATACAACGTGCTAGAAGTACACATCACCACAGAAATACAATTGTTCACGTGTGCTTAGACTGTACATTATTACAACACATATCAACGGTTCACTGTTACCATGTGTAATTATTAAGATTGCGTTATCAAAGTGACAAATGTAAAGGAAAATATTACGAAATTATTGCCTTTTAGTGAGGACGATATGTGTATTTATCGGCCTGAGAAAAGTGATATCGACCGAGGCGATAGCCGAGTTCGATATAACTTTTCTATCACTTTTCTCAGGTCGATAATTACACATATTACATAATTGTCTCTGATTTATAGTGTCGATAATCGTTAATCGAAACATTCCTCACAGACCTGTTGCGTTGAAAATAAATGTGCAAGCTATTGCTGTCAGTGTTACTGTGCACAGAGTCATAACAATATGTTCCTTATATTTACCACCTAGTTCTTCACTAGACCCTAAAGATCTAAATCACCTAGTTGCACAATTGCCATCACCTTTTATACTCTTGGGCGATTTTAATGCACACAACTACATCTGGGGTTGTAAAGATATAAACGATAAAGGCAAGAAAATTGAGGATTTCTTAGCCAAAAACAATTTGTGTCTTTTTAATAATAAGTCACATACTTAATTACATCCTGATACAGGCTCTCATTCTTCCATTGATTTAAAAATATGCGATCCAACGCTTTCGATGGATTTTTCGTGGAGTGTTGGACACGACCTCTGTGGACCTCTACAATACGCCATTAAATTAAAGTCTCACCCTTCAAACCCAACTTTCGATAATGTTTTTAATCCTGGTTGTGAACCTGTTTTTGATCGATTCCATTCGACCATTTGGTCTTCGTATTAAACCAAAATTAAGAGACACTGACATCGACCTAAATTTGATTGCCAAGTACAAAGTACCACAAACTCCACCGTGGACTTTGGAAACTCCAACAATTATTTTTGATCTTTGTAATAATAACAAATCCAGTACAGACCCTACTGTCTTTCAAAGCAAATTTAATGAAATTAAATCGAAATACAGTGACTTTCAACATATCTATACAGACGGCTCTAAAGATGGAGATAAGGTAGCTGCAGCAGCTGTTCACAAAAACAGCATAAAGAGCCGCCTGCCTGACAAGGCCTCTATCTTTTCAGCTGAACTTAATGCAATTGAACTTGCCTTAAATTATATTCAGGAATCTGATGATGACCATTTTGTAATATTTTCTGATTCCCTTTCATCTCTTCAAGCACTGGGTAATATGAAACATGATAACCCAGTTGTGCTTCAACTTTTAGAAAAGTACAGTTCTCTTATAATTGATAATGTTATTATTTTCTTCTGGCTTCCAAGCCATGTAGGAATACGTGGTAATGATGGAGCTGATAATGCTGCTAAGGCAGCATTATATTTACATATATCTAATACCAAATTACCTTATACTGATTTTAAAAGTTGTATTAACACATATATTCGTAACTCTTGGCAAACCGCTTGGGATTTGTCACTTAACAAAAAACTCCATCCAATTAAACCGTTACTCGGAGAATGGCGTTCTTCTAGTAGACCCATTCGTCGAGAGGAAGTTGTCCTAGCCCGGTGCAGGATAGGGCATACACGTTATACTCAATCATATTTATTACAAGGTGAGCTATTACCAGAATGTATACCCTGCTTTGCACCGTTAACGGTCAAACACATATTATTGAAATGTGTAGATTTTGATCCTATGCGTCAAAGGTACTACAATGTCAATACTATGAAAGAGTTATTTGATACTGTAGATTTTAGTCTTGTTTTAGATTTCCTAAAAGAGATCAGTCTATATAAATAATTATAATGTGTTTTTATATATATTTACTTGTTTATATACCCGTTGACGGGCATTCGTTGATTTACATACATAGTTTATATTACACCTTATCATCCCTCATTTTTTAATAGTTTTATCTTTTTATATTTAATTAATTTTTAATTAATAATTCATTTCTTCGTTTTTCATCAATTTTTGCGCACAATATGACCTATTTATGTGTCGACGTGCCGTAAAACACATTCATTCATTCATTCTGATTTATATAGGAAATACTGGGAAATATCTATTTATTTCCCAGTACGGAACATTGCTCGGCGCCTTTTCCGTCAGTGGCGGAAATCATCAAAATGGGTTTCACGTTGGAAGAATACTGTAGCAGGCCATGGTGTCCGCGCCGGCCATGGTGTCAGCGGATACTATATCTACGTAGTAGACCATGAAAGTTGAAGTTGAACTTATTGAGAGGCGGGAAATTGATTTGAATATATTTCAATGGCTCTTCAACACATTGTAGGCTATTTAGAGCCGCCCCAGAAAAAGTGGAAGGTGGTATTATAACTGATTGAGTGGTGAAATACTGAGAAAATTTAATTGAACAGAATATTGCTTAACGGCTCATCAACACATTATATGTTATTTAGAGCACATTATAGGTTATTTAGAGCCACCCAGAGAGAGGAGTAATGTGATATTATAACTTAATAATTGAATCGAATTGAGTATTGTTTAACGGCTCACCAACACATTATAAGTTACTTAGAGACGCCACAGCGAGATGGGAATGTGATTGTATAACTTCTCGAGTGGTGAATTAATGACTAAATAAGTAAATTGAATTGAATTGAAACTTGTTTAAAGGCTCATCAACACATACTACGACCTTTAGAGAGAGCGTTGAAAGTGGTATTATAACGTAGTGAATGGTGAGATAAATGACTAAATAAGGAAATTGAGTTGAACTGAATTTTGTTTACGTCTCATCAAAACATTATAGGTTATTCAGAGCCAACTATAGAGATTAAAATTACACTATTAGGTGTAAACGCACAGAAAAAAATCAAGAATCCCATCCTTAAGTCTTGGCAGAGAATTGTCAGTTAAAACCGTTCATTACCCTCCCCCCCATCGCCCCCCCCCCCCACCCCACACAGCCGACTAAACTAATGTGCCAGTGACTCAGGGGCGTAGCGTGGCCTCCTTTCCAACGTCCTAGCGTGGCCGGTTTTAAACGTACTCCTAGTAGACCTGTACTAGAACTTACTACGGTAAGGATTACGGTAAGGATTACGATAAGGAATACCGACTAAAACAGGAGTTTCTCAACAGGCAACACTCCTTGAATGGTCGACCAAGCGTTTGCACATCACTATACACTACTCAACTTTTATAATCGGTCACTTCATTGTGGCTTTCTAGGCTATTGTTTTTTTGTATTATATTTACACGAGCATATTTGTGTTTTACTTATATTGCCTATTGATGCTTCCTTGTTGGTTAGAGATTAGATTATGGCGGGGATTTCTTCATTTACACTGTCCTGTTTTAATGGGATGACAGTAGGGTAAGTGTGAGGTTTGGTGCACCCTAGAACCGGTTTAAACCCCCACTGGCCTACTTTGCCACTGACCGTTCCAAGGCGGTAGCCCTATTGTCAACCCTTTTTGTGTTTGTGATGTCGTTTGCATTTATTATTGCTTTTGCCTTCTTGTTTGTCTGTTTGCGTGTTTGTTTCTGTGTTTTGTGGTTTACTGTCCTCCTTGAATGCTACTTTCCCTGTCCGATCTTTTTATATTTCTTTTCAAAGAATTATATATTTTTTAATAATTCATATTTTCATTTAAAATTTTAACTGGCGTCGTTTAACAAATACCGCTAGCGATTTATAAAAACTTAATCTGCCTTGATTGGACTACCATGCTGATGAACTTAATAAAATATTGGTATGTGTTTCAGTAATTTCCAGTTTTTAGTATTCGTGTTTTTTTTTCAAAAACCTGGGTGACCGATTATAACAGTTGAGTAGTGTTTATAGGCCAATGGAATTTGTAGCATGGTCGGTGTCATTTCCTTTGATGAATGAAGAGCATTATATCGTTTAATTTAGGTTAACTAAAGGGGCGTAATTACCGGATACTGGAATTTAGAGTACGGTCACTATGACGTCACAGAGTTACTAAGTACACCATGCTACAAAAAAGCCCATCTCGGTGTTTAAATAAGCCAACTCGCTGAGACCAGACTCTATCTTTTACTTATTGACACTACATGAACTTGTAGGTAAAAGTGGGTAGTCTGTCACTTTTACAAAAAATCGACCGTCATGTATAGCCTAAATGGGGTGAAAATAACGTACACCACCATTCAACCAAACAGTCAACCATCATTATTTTATTAAACTAGTTGGCATACATGATATGATGAGATGGTTTACAGAGGAATATATCATTTTTGCAAACGACCAGTTATTCGCCATGCTTCCTTTTCTAAGCCTCACCTAATAAAGTTGTTATTCGCTTCATACCATCTTTGCAAACTGGTTTAATTAATTTAATAATGTTTGCATTCACTTGATACTACTTGATACTTTCCTTTGAAACAATATAGCGTTTAATCTCGAATGTACCTCATTGTTTCAAGTAGGTGGGACTAGTTACGCTCGGCTGCGCACGTATAGAAAGTGGTTATTCCACTTCAAGGAGGTGAACGAACTGTACGCACTGCAGGTTTAATTACACTAACTCAACCGGATGTGCTCGCCTGGTGCAGTCGAAAGTAGTTCTGTATTAAAGAGTGCTAATATTTTTTTCCTTTTAAAACTTTCTTTAGTGCAGTTTTCTGTTCTTTGTTGGCTGTAACTGTATTCTGGACATGTTGTTGATATTGCAAAATGGAGCACATCCTGTTTTTGACAGTTTTTGATATAAATTTTAGACGTGGAAGTAGACAGGGTACGACATTGCAAGGGTTAAAAACCGGTGTTAGTAAAGAGCTGAAGATATTCAACCCGCTGTTTTCTTGATGTTTAATAGCAGACATGTTTATTTGCACGATAAAGTAAGTTTCCCAGAATTCTAACCAGTTTTGAGTTTTGAACAGGTTGTCAACATTAACTTCAGTATGGAAGGGGCATGCGCTGCGCTTGCATCCGGTGTGTCTTAACAGAAAATTGATATTTCACTGGACGGAAAGAAACTGACAGTAGTGGTTTCTCTTTTGCTTTTTGTTATCATTAGAATTTTTACTGATACTATTATAGCGACGGGAAAATAATGTAAACACAAACATTAATTCGCATTTGTTCGCTGTTTATTCGGTTTTGCCCGTAGTAAATGGAAATATCCACGAAGCGGGGTTTTTTCCGGCGTTTATGGGGTTTTAAAACACCGGTAGAGAATGGCAAACATTTAACGCGGTTCATGTATTACACCATTTACTACCAACGTTAAAACCGCATAAACGCCGAGACAAATGCGAAACAATTCCTTAATAAATCAGCACTCATGTGTAACATAACATATATTGTAAAAGAAAAACACAGCCTTCACTGGCGGCCACATCCATTTCGATGTTAGGGTCAACTTATAAATTCAATTGTTCTAGTGTGCATTCAAGGCGATAAGCGCACGCGCTGCACGGTCTGATAAAAGTGAACCGGGTCTTCGTGATGTTTGCGAGGTTGACAAAAATGCATACAATTGGTTTTAGATTTAGAAAATTTAAAATCATTTTCATCAGACCATGTTGTAATTGTCTCTTAATAGTATTCATGTTTTTTTGCACGATAACATATAAAGAATGAATGAATGAATGAGTGGTGTTTTACGGCACGTCGACACATAAATAGGTCATATTGTGCGCAATAACTGATTGAATGATGATGAAATGAAGGATTATTTAAAAATTAATGCAAACATTTAAAGATAAAAATATTAAAATATAAGGGATGATATGGTAGTAATACAAAGTATATATGTAAATCAACAAATGCCCGAAAACGGGTATATACAAATGTAATTATATACAAGAACATATTATAATGATTTATATAGTCTGACTTCCTTAAGGAAATCTAAAACTAGACTAAAATCAATAGTATTAAATAACTCGGTCATAGTATTAACATTGTAGTACCTTTGACGCATAGGATCAAAGTCTACACATTCCAGCAATATGTGTTTGACCGTTAACGGTGCAAAGCAGGGTATACATTCTGGTAATTGCTCACCTTGAACATATAAAGAAGACGTCAACATATAGAGAACAATCCACACCTAGATTGATGCATTTTACTGTACTGATAATCTTTATATTAAAAAGCGTGACAGAGAGTATACTGCACTGTGGAACACCCATCTCCTGTTCATGAATATCAGAGAAGGTTGAACCCATTCGGACATTTGGACACGAAACTGCCTATCATCTAAGAATTTCTCTATAAAAATGGGTAATCGGCCTCTAAGAAAAAAAGATTATGACAATGGACCTTAGGAAACGGCCGAGCACGACACATACGAAATATTGCAGTCTCGGTATGATTGAGACTGTTCATGAGCGGTAGTGAAATATGCTAGCTACCGCTCACGCCCTCTAGTCCCGGGTTGAGCAGAACTCAATATTCATGAAATCAATAGTACACAATTGTAACCATCCCGAAGATGGCATGCCTACGTCGGTTGACATGGAGTTATATGCTTCCCCATGTCGTACGGCGTAAGGTCCCAGTATCTAATAAAATTAAATGCCCCGAAGAGCGAAATAAACATAATGGAATTTAGTTGGGAGCAGCGGTTATGAAGCCTACGTATCACAAGTAACAGCCAAAAGACTAAATTAAAAAGCATATCCTATAAGTGGTTAAACAAAACCCAGAGCCTTTTATCGGCAGGAGTAGTGGAACCACCGCATCAAACATTAAGTAAGAAAACAAAAGAAATTGAAAATGTACCACCGATAACTAAATATAGGTATCGGGCTCAGCGATCTCCAAAGATCGAATGAATAACAGTACTGATTGCAAGCGCGTGGAGACGTTTTACTGCCGCCACACTGCACAAGCAACGCCACTGTGCTATAAAAAAGATTATGACAATGGACCTTAGGAAACGGCCGAGCACGACACATACGAAATATTGCAGTCTCGGTTTGATTGACACTGTTCAGGAGCGGTAGTGAAATATGCTAGCTACCGCTCACGCCCTCTAGACCGTACTTCCATGCAGTATCATAAGCTTTCTCCAAGTCAAAAATACAGCGACTAAATGTTCTTTTTTTATGAAAGCTTCCCTAATAAACGATTCAAATCGAATGAGATGAATCTATTGTACCTCGTTGGCGCCGGAATCCACTTTGATAATTTGTTATCAGTTTGTTGGACTCCAGGTACTAAACGAGTCTCTCATTAATCATTCGTTCCATGGTTTTACATATACAACTCGTTAAAGCGATTGGGCGATAATGTATTGGGTCCGTATGATCCTTTCCAGGTTTGGGGACTGGAATAACGATTGCTTCCCCTCAGCATATAAAGCATAGTGCAAGGACAGGTCGGGCCTGTGTCAGTATGTGACTGGTTGTGTATAATTTAACGGCGGGGTATTCCAGCGGGGCAGCAATATAAAGTTAAGTTGAGCACAGAGCTAAGCTCACTGCTAAAGATATTTATATGTATCATTTTACTTACAGATTGAAAATCATGCCTAACACGCTTCTTAGGCGCTTCTAGAGTTTCTTTACTCCTTTTTCTCTAGTTTTAGAATATCACGAACTCTATTGAAAATAGATTTGGGTAGAAATAAAGAAACTTTATTTGGTTCGTCATAAGTGTATGGAGGTTGGAGGTTATCCTCCATATACTGAACAAATGTACATATAAAATGTTGCAAAAAATCTGAAAAGATCCTTGGGCAAATCAATCAAATACATACAATATACGAGGGATGTTCGAAAAGTAATGCTTATTTGGTTAATACTTGCTTGATATTGATGAAAAACTAAAAATATATATTTCATTTACTCCCCCTTGCTAGAAACACACAGTTTCAATCGATGAATCCATTTCCGGAAAGCGTCACGGTAGGCTGATTTTGGTATACTCTTGAGGCACTGGAAAACCGCTGAACCAAGAGCCAGCTTCGAGTTATATTTACGAAAAATGTCAGTGTTGGAAATAAAAAGAAGTCGCATGGTGTGAGATCTGGCGAGTATGGGGGATGGAGTAGGACAGTAACATTTTCTGTCGTTAAGTAAGAGGTTACAATGTGTGAGGCATGGGCTGGGGCATTGTCGTGCAGAAGACGGACATTTCTGAATCCTGTGATTTGGCGCCTTTTTAAATAATATTTCTTCAGTTTTTTCAGTACAGCATCACGGTAACAGTCATGCTGTTTCCCTTTCTCACCGAAATGTGAATCGCCAAACCATATGTGAAAAATAATGCATATAACACTTTCTTTGCGCTCATGGTTCGTTTGGCAACTGATGGCCTTCTGCACTCTTTACTTGCCCATACTGTGTTACCCATTTTTCGAACTGGTTCAAAATAGTGAACCCAGGTTTCGTCGCCAGAAACATCATTGGCAAATTGCTTTTTTTCAAACTTGGGAAACATATTCAGCAGGTTTTTTTCAGCAGTCTTAACACGTGCCTTCTTTTGAGCCTCTGTCAAAAGGTGTGGTACACACCGCGCAGAAATCTTTCTAACTTTTAAGATACGCCTTAACCTAAAATAAACTCTGGATAGTGATACCCCTACCATACGAGCAATATCACGAACTGTGTATCACGCATCTTTGATAATGATCTGCTTAAGTTTGGCAATAGTTGCTTTGTCAGTGGCAGTCCCAGGACGCCCAAATTTTGGTGCATCTTTAGTAGACTCTACACCAGAATCAAATTTCTTTTTCCATCGCCGAACAGTGTCTTAAGATACCTTAGCGCTCCCATGTAACGCGTTAAATTTCAGTAAAAATCTGCTGAGCAGAATAACCTAGTTTTGAACGAACTTTGATATAGGCCTTAATTTCATCAGTATTTTCTGCTCGTTTACCAACCATTTTAACAACAGTGGTCAATGACTGACTCTATAATGGCTATTATTTTACAAACTGGTCGAACAACTTGGACATGTATACATACGCCATTGTGTAGGTGTTGAATAGGGCTATCGGTGCGTATAACTATCGATGTACAATTCCTCGTGCTCTTCGTGTAACACGCCAATAAGCATTATTTTTCGAACATCCCTTGTTAACATAAAGACACATTTCCCAACTGAATGTAGTCATTGAAAAATCATGGATAGCATGCTTTTTAACTGCTTACTTCTCGCTGACTGATTACCACAGGGACATTATATTGAGGCCCCATCACATTTTTTTTCTTTTCATTTACTATTACCTTAGTTTTTGATATAAAATATATTGTAACTAAAAACATTAGATTGTTTATTATGGGAGAGCATATAGTCGCCGCTTTTTCCGTCAGTCCGTATGTGCGTCCGTGCGTCACACTTTTTGTCCGGAGCATAACTCGAAAAGTATGCTTGATTAAAGTTCGTGTGAATGATTAGGACATTGAGACAGAGTGCAGTTCATAGGAACCATAACTCTAGCTTCACTACTTTTTTAATTATCTCCTTTTTTTGAAAAATCTTGTCCGGAGCATAATAGAGCTCCGTACGGATTCATTTTGAATAAGAAAGCACTCACACTAAACATTACTTTTTTCTGTGTAACTTTCGGGATGCATCCATCGGTTCTACCAAATCTTGTTCTCATTATTAATATCAGAAAACAAACAACAACACACGAACTAGAAGTGATAATTTTACTGCACCATATATTAATATTACTTCCACCTATGGCCCATATGAGGTTGTCCATACGGATTTGGTAACCACTGTCTACACTGTTCAACAACACACTTTGGCATGATTTCTGTGGGTTCCATTCCCCATTGGGCCAGGCCAGGACTGTTTAGTATGTGAGTATCAAGCTAGCCAGCTTGCTTGCGGAACGTCGGTGGTTCTATTCAGGTGCACGACAAAATGCCCGGGTTTGCACCTGGGGTCTTTCTTCATCAATAAAAAGCTGGAATGTCGCCAAATGACCTTAGCTGTTGGTGCAACTATAAAATCCATTTTATTGAATTCATATAAGATTTGGTTGAATTCCGACAAACGGTTTCTGAGATAAAGTCGTCGGCAATATCCTGTTATCTGCCCCGCGGGATGAATTAGTTTTTCAAGAGTGAATAGAATAGAATATTGTCATCATGATCACTCAGATGCTTGAATTTCAGTAAATAGGTCATTATATACACATTCTTAAATATCGTCAATCACTCCATATGTAATCGTGTCATTTGTCCTGAGACAAATGAGTTCTACTGTATTATATGATGTTATTGGTGCATTCATTTTTTGTCTTAACATGCTCACATTACGGAATAAATCTGAGGTAACTCCCGGTACTAATCTGTCCCGGGGCAGATAACAGTATTATATATAGGGAGTGAGCAGTCGCTCTTACTGTCTGTGCATGCTACATAAAGGAAGATATTTCCGGGAAGAGGGTTTTCTTCGGAGGAGAAAGCATTAGCAAAATGGGGCTTGGATTTTTTGGGTGTAGGCAAGTGTCTTAACATGCTCACTACACGGAATAAATCTGAGGTAACTCCCGGTACTAATCTGTCCCGGGGCAGATAACAGGATTATATATAGGGAGCGAGCAGTCGCTATTACTGTCTGTGCATGCTACATAAAGGAAGATATTTCCGGGAAGAGGGTTTTCTTCGGGGGAGAAAGCATTAGCAAAATGGGTCTTGGATTGTTTGGGGGTAGGCAAGTGTCTTAACATGCTTACAACACGGAATAAATCTGAGGTAACTCCCGGTACTAATCTGTCCCGGGGCAGTTAACAGGATTATATATAGGGAGCGAGCAGTCGCTCTTACTGTCTGTGCATGCTACATAAAGGAAGATATTTCCGAGAAGAGGGTTTTCTTCGGGGGAGAAAGCATTAGAAAAATGGGGCTTGGATTGTTTGGGGGTAGGCAAGTGTCTTAACATGCTCACTACACGGAATAAACCTGAGGTAACTCCCGGAACTTATCTGTCCCGGGCCAGATAACAGGATTATATATAGAGAGCGATCTTTCGCTTTTACTGTCTTTGCAAGCCACATAAAGGGAAGATATTCACGGGAAGAGGGTTTTCTTCAGTGGAGAAAGCACTAGCGAAGTGCGACTTTCATTTCTTGAGGGTAGGCAAGTGTCTTAGCATGCTCACATCAAGGAATAAAGCTGATTTCAATACCACATAGAATTTGCACAGGCGCAAATAATAACCGCACATGTAAATGGGAATTTGCTATTTCAACGTGCATTAGATGAACTACACATGTAAGTCCATGCACCAATACCATTACAACCTTTGAAACAGTGTCCGTTTATGTGTACACAATAAACTATTTGTGTTCACTCACCCCGTAACAACACATTCAATGCATCGATGCTCATCGTTTGGACTGTATGAATAGCCACTAATGTGCAACACCTTGTCCACACTGATTGCTCGTACCTCGATGAGGATGCAATAGATTGACGGTTATGTCTTACAATAGACGCATTTACGACACTTGGATTGCAATTCAAGACATTATAGGGAATGCAAGTCTATGGCCACATTCAATAAGACGGCTATTTTGGACTACAGGTCTCACCTACTTTTAACGGATTGTCATTGCTGCATTTGTTTATGTAAATGGATTAAATCCGGAGATATTTCTAGATTGGGCTACACTTCTACGGTTGGTGAATGATTCGTCTGCTTACAGACATTTTCAAGCCCTGTTCACATTATTCCCTAACCGTAATTACAACCTTTTTGCTTACAATGTGACCAACAATAGGTACGAGTACTTGGATGGACGTGTTCGGCGATATGTGCATGCATCTCACAGGAAATAATACGGTAAGTTAAATAGTTCACACATTATACACCCATTGTTACCCTGCAGTGAGATACTACGTCATTAAATACTATGTTCGAAACCGTTATGTGCACGAGATTGTCCACATTTCTTGACCATTGTGTTTCAGCCCAATTATTTGTAGAACCTAGCACCTTCAGTGTTGTGCCAATTTTCAAACTGTTAACATGTCTAATGATTCAAGAAGAGGTGGTGGAAATTACAGGGAGAGACTGTTAAATGCATCGGAGATTGAAATTGTTGATTTCAAGAATCCCTGGAATTTCGCATTCTTATTCATGCAACCGGATGAAGTTGTACATGAATGGTGCCGGCAGCAGAAGTTATTGGCGAGGACGTTAGTGTGCAGTGCGAATATCAAAACGGCAGGTGGGTCTGACATGCAATGCGGGGGAGAAATGGTTCTGACAGAGCGTGCCGGTCGCATTGGTGGTTCTTTCAGATGTAAAAAGAACAGAAACCATGAGAAGGCCACCTGGACATATTCTTTCTTTGAGAAATGAAATATCACCATTCACGACATCATGATGTTTATTAAAACTTACTAAGATCGCAACTCGTTACTGAACTGTGCAATATTTGCCGGCGTGGCGTATAAGATCACTGCAGTGCATTGGGCGTCCTACATACGAGAAATGTTTAAGGAACACTTCGAGGGAAATATTAAAACAAAAAAACTTCGTAGGGAGATTGAAATAGATGAATCAATGTTTGGGAGGAAAGTGAAATATAACCGTGGGAACCCAAGCGCAGGTGTCAAAGTGTGGTTGTTTGGGTTGGTGGATCGGGAGACTAACACTATTTTCATGTATCATGTTGCCAATAGGAAGGCAGAGACACTCATACTAATTATAGAGAGACATGTTGATAAAGGGTCTACCATCTACAGCGACGGCTGGACAGCATATTGTCGATTAAATCAGCGTGGATATAGCCATTTCACTGTACTGCATAAGTACGCATTCAAGAAGGTGTATGTGCACGAAGGGACAGGAGAGCGTGTGACAGCGCATACAAACAGAATTGAGGGGGCTTGGAAGCACGCCAAGCAACACTTCAAGGTGAGTTTGTGATAGTGTGCAATGCGAATATCAAAACGGCAGGTGGGTCTGACATACAATGCGGGGGAGAAATGGTTCTGAAAGTTTCTGAGTTTGTGATATATGTCATTATTACCTTTCTTAATCATTGTATATTGTGCCTTCTCCAGGGGATTCAGGTAATTGTGTGAGATGTGCAAACACAATGCGAGATGTATATATGTGCATTGAAATTACGCAGCGCTATTCACACATGTGAAACTGAAATGTATTACACATGTGCAATGTACATTGTAATTTTAATGTAATGCATATTTTCCAGAAGATGTCTGGCACCAAGCTCACGCAATTTGAAGGCCATATGGCGGAGATAATGTGGCGGGCGGAGGTGAAAGGAAACATATACTGCAAGTTTTTCGACTTGCTGCGGTCTATTTACGACTTGGAAGGTGCACCCCACTACCACTACGCAACGCCTTTGTTTGACACATGGTCAATAACTCCACGGACACACCTCTGGAAAACTAGAAACTGGTGCCGGCGATAACAGATGCGGAAATCGATGTGGAATCTGATTCAGGGTTGAATGTATTGGACGTGCAATCACCGGAGATCATCACTTCTGAGGAGGAGGTTCTTGGGGCAGTGGGGCCTGATCCGACAACACAGCAGCCCATGCCTCAATCAAGAGCAGACGAAGATGTAATACCGTGGCAGCGACGACAGCGGCAGCGCTATGTATCTGCAATTGAAGCCGTTACAGAGAAGGAGTTAAGAAGGATGTTCTCGTCCACCAGTGTATCTAGCGATCCGGATAGCACTATAGTGGCGGAGAAGAAGTTTTCACCGGATCTATTCTCGCCTAGTCCACCCTCATACCCGGCTGGAAGGCAATCTGCAGCAGCGGAGTCGTCTGAAAAAGGAGAAGGACATGTACCTGTCAGAATAAATAAAACCGATATCATGTGTGCACCTAAAGGGTTTGTCCAGGAGAAAAGAGAATGACCAAGAACGAAGACCACCAATAGGAAGGTTGTTAAGAAGCCGTTGAAAAGTAACCCAAGTGTGCATTCAACTGGGAGTGGTCGTCATCCGATGACGACTTCCAGAAACAACTGGAAGTGAAGGAGCCGGTTGTACATAGTGTGATATAGTTTTATATAGTCAAGATAACATGGTGTCACTGATGTTTTGAAATGTGGCAGCAGACTTTATTGTAAGTATGGATGTATGTTACGAGTGATTTAAATGGAAACGTGACTGTGTGCGTGGATTGTGTTTTGTCCTTACTTCATTGTGAATCGTAGTCTCGTCAGTTGCCGTGCGACATGGAAGGTAAGATTATAGTATATTCAATATGGGAAATGAACGAGTTTGAAATAGCCCCGGGGCAGATTAGTTGTGGGAGTTACCTCAGCTTTATTCCGTAAAGTGACCATGTTAAGATACTTCCATACCCCCAAAAAATCCAAGCCCCACTTTGCTAATGCATTCTCCCCCCAAGAAAACGCTCTTCCCGGGAATATCTTCCCTTTATGTAGCATGGAAAGAGCGTAAATGCGAAGATCGCTCTCTATATATAATCCTATTATCTGCCCCGGGACAGATTTGTTCTGGGAGTTACCTCAGCTATATTCCGTAAAGTGAGCATGTTAAGACACTTCCCGGACCGCAAAAACATATGTACCAATAACATCATATAATAGAGTAGAATTCATTTGTCACTAGACAAATGACAGGACTGCATATGGAGCGATTGTCGATATTTCAGAATGTGTATATAATGACCTATATGGTGAAATTCAAGCGTCTGAGTGATCATGATGTCGATATTCTATTCTATTCACTCTATAATAACTAATTCACCCCGCGGGGCAGATAACAGGATAACGACGACGACGAACGACGGACAGACAACGGACTGACGACGGACGAAGAGAGATTACAAAACATTACATTGAGCCTTCGGCTCATTTGATCAAACTCACTGACAGATGACAACGATTTATGAAGTCCTGATGAGTTTCTAATTTGGGATTTACTAAAACATGGCAGAGAAGTAACTGATAATAGAGTATAGTGTGCTAAAAAAACAAAAAACTATTAATATTTAACACGGGTCTTTTAAGAATGAATGAATGGTGTTTTACGGCACGTCGGCACATAAATAGTTCATATAATGCGCAAAAACCGATGAAAGATGATGAAATGAAGGATTAATTAAATATTAATGTAAATATATAAAGATAAAACTATTTACAAATAAGGGATGATATTGTAGTAATATAAACTATATATGTAAATCAACAAATGCCCGAAAACGGGTATATAAAGAAGTAAATATATACAAGAACATATTATAATGATTTATGTGGTCTGACTTCCTTCAGGAAATCTAAAACTAGACTAAAATCTATAGTATTAAATAATTCGGTCATAGTATTAACATTGTAGTACCTTTGACGCATAGGATCAAAGTCTACACATTCCAGCAATATATGTTTGACCGTTAACGGTGCAAAGCAGGGGTATACATTCTGGTAATTGCTCACCTTGTAATAAATATGAATGACTATAACGTGTATGCCCTATTCTGCACCGGGCTAGGACAACTTCCTCTCGACGAATGTGTCTACTAGAAGAACGCCATTCTCCGAGTAACGGTTTAATTGAATGGAGATTATTGTTAACTGACAAATCCCAAGCGGTTTGCCAAGAGTTACGAATATATGTGTTAATACAACTTTTAAAATCAGTATAAGGTAATTTGGTATTAGATATATGTAAATCTAATGCTGCCTTGGCAGCACTATCAGCTCTATCATTACCACGTATTCCTACATGGCTTGGAAGCCAGCAGAAAATAATAACATTATCAATTATAAGAGAATTGTACTTTTCTAAAAGTTGAAGCACAACTGGGTTATCATGTTTCATATTACCCAGTGCTTGAAGAGATGAAAGGGAATCAGAAAAGATAACAAAATGGTCATCGTCAGATTCCTGAATATAATTCAAGGCAAGTTCAATTGCCTTAAGTTCAGCTGAAAAGATAGAGGCCTTGTCATGCAGGCGGCTCTTTATGCTGTGTTTGTGAATAACAGCTGCTGCAGCTACCTTATCTCCATCTTTAGAACCATCTGTGTACATATGCTAAAAGTTACTGTATTTCGATTTAATTTCATTAAATTTGCTTTGAAAGATAGTAGGGTCTGTACTGGATTTGTTACTATTACAAAGATCAAAAATAATTGTTGGTGTTTCCAAAGTCCACGGTGGAATTTGTGGTACTTTGTACTTGGCAATTAAATTTAGGTCGATTTCAGTGTCTCTTAATTTTGCTTCTCCTGCTCTTCACAGCGTGCACGTCGCGGAGAGGGCACTGGTGACACTCATGGTGTTTGTATGGGGGTACGCATTGCCAGCCCTGTACAACATTGCTGGTGTGGTAAATCACTATATTCGCGTATAGTGACTAACACACTAGTACTTCTGAACTGGTTTGTCTCGGTTCAGGAGCCTGAGTGTCACTTGACTGATAGTGAAGAAGTCCCCTGCGCCCCCATCAAGGCACTCATCATCAGACGGAAGTAGAGAACTTGGAAGCTGTCAGACAGAAGTCCGCGGGCCAGAGCTGAGATCAACCAACACACAGTAGAAGTAGCAGCAGCAGTAACTAGTTAGTAATAGTTAGGGATCGACGCCGAGGCCTACATTCGACCGTAGTTTGACAGCAGAAGAGGGATTCATGAAAAATACAGCCGTCTGATAATGCTTGCAGCGCAGGGGCCATATGTGATGGGTGTGGCCCCAAATACAAGGACCCCCGACCACTAGCGGCTGTAGAGCAATACACTAGCGGATGTAGCTTCACCACCGTAGCGGATGCAGGCCACCTCGACCACCAGACCACCACTTCACCGCCACAGCGACAACTACACAGAGCAGCAGCGATACAACACTACACATCTTCGAGAGAATCGACGACACAGCAACACAGCAGCACCAGATCAACCTACACATTCAACTACAACCGTCCAGACTCTATTGTGCCCATCGCGGCAGGGCTACCTTGTCGTGTTTGTTGGTGGAGGGATGTTAAACCTCAGAACAACACACACACACACACACACACACACACACGTCTCTTAATTTTGGTTTAATACGAAGACCAAACGATCGAATGGCCTTCGGTTTTCGATCAAAAAGAGGTTCACAACTAGGATTAAAAACATTGTCGAAAGTTGGGTTTGAAGGGTTAGACTTTAACTTAGACTTTCGTAATCCTTGATTATGTATAGGATCGAGCATATGCAAGTACGACTTGCGAGTCGATCCATATACTATCGAGCCGTAGTCCAGCTTGGATCTGATAAGAGATCTGTAAAGTCGCAAGAAGACTTTACGATCAGCTCCCCAGTTAGTGTTTGCAACAACTTTAAGTAAATTAAGAGCTCTAAGGCACTTGACCTTCAAGTATTTAACGTGTGATATAAACGTTAACTTATGGTAGAAAATAAGGCCAATGAGTTTTGTCTCATCCACTACTGGTATTGGTGACCCAGCCAGTGTTAGATGAGGGTCTTCATGGTGTTTACCTAATTGACAAAAGTGCATACAATTAGTTTTAGATTTACAAAATTTAAAACCAATTTCATCCGACCAGGTCTGAAGTTTATTCAGACATTGTTGCAGTTGTCTCTCAATAGTGTTCATGTTTTTTGCACGATAACATATAACAAAGTCGTCAACATATAGAGAGCAATCCACACCAGGATTGATGCATTTAACTATACTGTTAATTTTTATACTAAAAAGGGTGACAGAGAGTATGCTGCCCTGTGGCACACCAATTTCCTGTCCATGGATGTCAGAGAGGGTTGAACCCATTCGGACACGAAACTGTCTGTCCTCTAAGAAATTCTCGATGAAAATTGCTAATCGACCTCTAAGACCAAGGCCATGAAGATTATTCATGATACCGTACTTCCATGCAGTATCATAAGCTTTCTCCAAGTCAAAAAATACAGCGACTAGATGTTCTTTCTTTACAAAAGCTTCCCTAATAAATGATTCAAATCGAATGAGATTGTCTGTTGTCATAGTATTAACATTCGCAAAGGATCAAAGTCTACACATTCCAGCAATATGTGTTTGACCGGTAACGGTGCAAAGCAGGGTATACATTCTGGTAATTGCTCACCTTGTAATAAATATGAATAAGTATAACGTGTATGCCCTATCCTGCACCGGGCTAGGACAGCTTCCTCTCGACGAATGGGTCTACTAGAAGAGCGCCATTCTCCGAATAACGGTTTAATTGAATGGAGTTTATTGTTGACTGACAAATCCCAAGCGACTTGCCAAGAGTTACGAATATATGTGTTAATACAACTTTTAAAATCAGTATCGGCGGCCATCTTGAATTTCCGACCGACCTGAAATTTTTCTAGGATCAACTAGACATCAAAAGCAACATTCCTGTGAAGTTTCATGAACATCTGTCAAGTAGTTTCAGAGGAGTAGTCGCTACAAGTGTTTACTATATAACTCTATGTAACCAAAGATGGCCACTGGCAGCCATGTTTAACGTCAAATCAAAATAATTTTCCACAAGGATCAACAACATGTCATGCTGATCATTTTAGAAAACGTCCCATATCAATATCACATATAGTTTTCAAGAAGTAGTCGCTACAAACTTATTTTTTAAAAATCTATTTTTAGCTGTGACGGCCATCTTGAATTTCTGGCAGAACTGAAATTTTGCTAGGATCAATTAGACATCAAGAGCAACATTCCTGTAAAGTTTCATGACAATCCGTCAAGTAGTTTTAGAGTAGTCGTCGCTACAAGTTTTTACTATATAACTCTATGTAAACAAAGATGGCCGCTGGCAGCCATGGTTAACGTTGAATCAAAACGATTCTTGACAAGGATCAACATCATGTCATGCTGATCATTTTAGAAAAAGTCCCATATCAATATCACTTATAGTTTTCAAGAAGTAGTCGCTGCAAACTTGTATTTTAAAACTCTATTTTTAGCTTTGGTGGCCATCTTGGATTTCACATCAACATGAATTTTTGCTAGGATCAACTAGACTTTATGGGCAACATTTCTGTGAAGTTTCATGAATATCCATCCAGATGTTTCAGAGGAGTTATCGCTACAAATAAAAGTTTACGGACAGACAGACGGACGACGGACGCCGCACCACGGCATAAGCTCTGCTGATCTCTGATCAGTAGAGTTAAAAATTGCCAAGCGACCTCTAAGACCAAGGTCATGAAGATCATTCATGATACCGTACTTCCATGCAGTATCATAAGCTTTCTCTAAGTCAAAAAATACAGCTTCCCTATTAAATGATTCAAATCGAATGAGATTGTCTATTGTGCCTCGTTGGCGCCGGAATCCACTTTGATACTTTGTAATCAGCTTGTTGGACTCCAGGTACCAAACGAGTCTCTCATTAATCTTTCGTTCCATGGTTTTACATATACAACTCGTTAAAGCAATAGGGCGATAATTTATTGGGTCCGTATAATCGTTTCCAGGTTTGGGGACTGGAATTACTATTGCTTCCCGCCAAGAATCGGGGAAGTTTCCGGTCACCCAAACATTATTAAATATATCAAGAAGTGTAGAGAGACAGGTTTCAGGTAAATGTTTTAATAATTGATAATGGATATCATCAGGTCCAGCTGATGTATCATGAGCCTTTTTAAAGTATTCTCGAAGTTCTTTGAGTGTGAACAGTTTATTGTATTTCTCCAAATTTTTAGACTTGAAATTCAGCTTCTTCTGTTCTTTTACTTTCTTATTTTTTAGAAAATTTGGTTGACAATTTTGAGAAGAAGAATTTTCAAAAAAAGTTTCTGCCAAAGTGTTCGTAATATCTTTGACAGAAGTAATATCCTCATTATCAGTTTTAAGATGATTTACACAACTAGAATTACCTTTACCGTTTATTTTCCGGACCATGTCCCACGTCTTCTTAAGAGATGAACGAGAGTTCAGCCTAGAGACATAAGATCTCCAGGATTTCCTCTTGCTATCCTTAATAGTACGACGGGCTTTAGCACAAAAAACTCTAAAAGTATTTAAATTATTTTGAGTTGGCCGCAAGTTAAAATCATTCAATGCAGCTTTACGATCGCTGACTGCCTTTTTGCAGTCATCATCGTACCATGGTTTATGTGGGCGTTTTGGATTTGCCGAGGTTTTTGGAATAGATTGATCAGCTATATCATGAAGGGTTTTGGTAAAAAGAGCAGTTGCGTCTTCAACATCCTCGAAAACGGAAGGCTTTAACTGTTCCTCACAAAGAGATTGAAACGTATCCCAATCAGATTTGCGAAGTTTCCATCGTTGCGTTTTTTCGAGAAGTGGAGGGCCGATATTTTCAAGAAATAAGGGGAAGTGGTCACTTCCACATAGGTCGTCACCAACACTCCACGAAAAATCCATCAAGAGTGTTGGATCGCATATTGTTAAATCAATGGAAAAATGAGAGCCTGTAGCTGGATGTAAATAAGAATATGTGTTTTGTTATCATTAAAAAGACACAAGTTGTTTTTGGCTAAGAAATCCTCAACTTTCTTGCCTTTATCGTTGATATCCTTAAAACCCCAAATGTAGTTGTGTGCATTAAAATCACCCAAGAGTATAAATGGTGTTGTCAATTGTGCAACTAGGTGTTTTAAATCTTTAAGTGCTAGTGAAGAACTGGGCGGTAAATATAAGGAGCATATTGTTATAGCTCTGTGCATCGTAACACTGACCGCAACAGCTTGCAAACCAGTTTTCACCGTAACAGTTCTGTGAGGAATGTTTCGATTCACAAGAATCGAAATTCTTCCAGAAGCTTTATCACCTGTATCACAAATATAGTTATACAATGAATAGTTTTTAAAAGATATCTTATCAGTAGTCTTCAAGAAAGTTTCTTGAAGACAAAATGCAACAGGGTTGTGTTTATATAAAAGTAAGCTGATTTCATCGTAATTAGGTTTTAAACCTCGGCAGTTCCATTGAATGACCTTATTTGATTTTGATGTCACTAAGGCGGAAGTACGGGTATACGACCTTGGTGAATTTTGAGATTTTGGGAGTTCCAGATATGCTGGATCAACCTCCATCTTCAGGCCTCCAAATATGTTGTGGAGTTCAATCGGATCATCAGATCCTTTTGACTGCTTCCCTAACCCGGGAGTTTTCTTTTTCCTTGCTGTCACGTCCGTGGCAGCAGTTCTGCTTGGTGACGAACTCCTGGGAGAGTGAGAGTTCGTCGGATTTGACGAACTTTTGGAAGAGTTCGTCGGGTTTGGTGGACTCTTGGTGGCACCAGAGTCCGTCGATTTCGAAATAGATGAAGTAGATGCAGTAGATGTAGGAGATGTTGAAGGTATAGTTGAAGAAGTTTTAGGCTTGAAGCCATAAGGGGTTTGGGAGCCACAGAGGCTTATTTGAAAGGACCACAGTTTGTGAAGCTGAAGCGGTTGTAGAGGAATTCTGAACAGAGAGTGGTAAAGTAGTAAACCCGTCGGAGCCTATTGGCCAGGTCACCACGGTCCGCACCGCGACTGACCTGGTAACCGGTTTCTCAACCCTACTCGCATCGGCATATGATTTGCCAGATGGAGTGGGCGGAGTCAGGCTCTCAACAAGTTTCCTAGCTTCAGGAAAGGAGATATTTTTTTCTATTTTTATTTTCTGAATTTCTCTCTCGTGTTTCCATTTCGGACAGTCTTTCGAGAAAGCCCCGTGGGCCCCCTTGCAATAAACGCAAGAGGCGGGATTTTTGCAATTAGAGAAATCGCTGTGACCCTGTTGGCCACATCGCGCGCAAACGGCAATTCTCTTGCATCTTTCTCGATGATGCCCAAAAGTTTGGCAAGTGAAACATCTGAGAGGGTTTGGGATGAAAGGGTCTACTGGTAGAATAATATATCCAGTTTTAATCGTTTTAGGAAGAGTTGGTGTTCTGAAAGTAAGCACGAGTGTATTAGTAGGAGTGAGAATGCCACTACGCCTTGTATTTAAAAGAACTTCTTTAGTCAGACCTTGTGATTTGAGGTTAAGTGTCATTTCCTCAACGGTGCAGTGCTCCAGTTCCCTAAAGCGTACCACATCTTTTGAGGTGTTGAGGGAGATATGAGGTATCACCTCAACAGGGATATTGACAAAAGACCTGATTTTAAGAAGGTTGTCTGAGTGTGATTTACGTTCACAATCGACAAGAAGTTTTTGGTTTTTAAGTTTCTTAACACTCCTCGGCTCACCGGCAATGCCGAGTAAAGCCTTGGAGATAGCGAAAGGAGAGAGATTTGTAACAGGTCGAGATTCATCCAATGAGATAACATTAAGGAATCGGGGCCAGTTCAGATGTGAAATATCAGTGTTCGAGTCAGACTCAGAGTCTAACTGATGTCCTGGTCCGTTTCTGAAACGTTTAGAACCAGAAACTGAAGTTGATGGACTATTGGTAGTGTTTGCGTTTTTTCGTCCCATAATGGGGAATTGGTATTCACTCTTCACGCTTCCCACCCACCTCGGAGTCCAACAAGGGGACATTTGCTGTGGATATCCGACAGACAAATGCCAAGAATCCGTGAAGAGTATACTCATATAAAACTAACGCATCAGACCCCCATACCACCCAGCGGATATAACCCCTTAACTAAAAAGTCGAAGAGCCGCACTTATGCTCCGCTTAAAAGTGGCATGAGTATAGCCATATAGCGTTCAGAAATACATGATTAGCCCTAGCGCCACCGCCATAAACAATCCTTTCTACATTGTTTAAACAGGACAAAATAAAACGGAACAAGATGTTAAACGAGAGGGGTTAAGAGAGATTTGAATTAAACAAGAAGTTAGGATCCCGTATAGCTGGCGTGACAAACCGATTGATCAGATCGGGCTAATCTGACCGCCCGTCTAGTTGAAGTCCGGACCAAAGTGGTGTGTTGTAACGTGGAGATAACTACCAGATCTCCACGTGAGAGATAACTACCAGATCTCCACGTGACTCAACCACCAGGATTCCCTCCTCCAACGACACGGGTCGCCACCCACGGTCAACAGGTTGGTTACATTTCGTGGGGGGGGGGGGGGGGTGGTCCTACCCCTCTGCTAAGTAACGAGCAGTCGGTTGATTCTTATCACCCCACCACCGACTGGGGGGAGATGCATTTGATATTCCTTTGCATATTAAAGTAATATATGATAATTTTTGGGACTCTGACATTTCCTCAAAATCGTAAACAATTTGAAAAATTGATTCTAAAATATCACCAAAGATATGAAAATAATTTAAATAAAAACATCTTGTTAAAACGTCACTTCCTGGTGATTTATTTTGTAACTTGTCCTTAAGGACTCACACCACTATTATGGCCGAGTGGTTAACTCCTGTGACTTGAAATCACTTGCCCCTCTCCGCTGTAGGTTCGATCCCTCAGGGGCCTAGGAATCTTTATGTGAGGAAGCTATCCAGCTGGCTTGCGGAACGTCGGTGGTTCTACCCAGGTGCCCGCCCGTGCACGAAAATTGTCCGGAGGGGCCCCTGGGGTCTTCCTCCACCAATGGAAGCTGGAAAGTCGCCACCTTAGCTGTTAGTGCGACTATAAAAATCCAATTCAATCATTGAATACTCATGCACTACAGATGAAGGAGGTAGATGAAAAACAAGTCCGATTTTTACATTTTACAGAATACATCGATTTATCTTTATCAGCTTCTAAATCTACAGCATTTTAGGACGAGATCACAGAAAAATGCATGTTGATATAAGATTTTTAGCTAATTCTGCCTCAATTTGCACATCATGGGTATAATCACCACGGGGTTGTATTTTTTTCTAAATTGTGATAGGTGTCACGCAAACATGACATTAAAAAAAGTTCAATCCGGTAAATATTTGTTAATTGTGTTTTAAATTGCAGATATTGGATCAATGAAGAATTTAAGGATAAATACATGTTGTAAATTTTGTTTATCTCTATGCCACGAACAAAAACATTACAATGGAACCCTATAGTAAAGTAATTGTGGTGTAGGATAAATACATGTTGTAAATTTTGTTTATCTCTATGCCACGAACAAAAACATTACAATGGAACCCTATAGTAAAGTAATTGTGGTGTTAGACGTTAAGTAAGTGAATGAGTATCTTTTATTTTTTATTCTTAAGGCATTGCGCTTAAGAGCTGCAGAATGGCATTTTCATCCGTCATCTCTTAGGTATTGTGCTTTAGAGCTGCAGAGCATGTATATTCCATGTTTTATCACTAAGGTCTTGTGACTTAAAGCTGCAAAATTGTCATCTCGAGGGTATTGCACTTCAGAGCTGTAGAATGGGAATATTCATTCTTCATCTATCGAAAGGCACTGTATTCTAGCATGTTTAGAGCAACAGCATGACATGTTTATTCTTTGTCTCTAAGATATTTCGCTTTAAAGCTGCAGAACTGGTAACTTGCATCATTCATATAAGGCCAGATGCTTTGGCACTGCAGAATGGGTAATTTTGTCATTATCATTAAGGCATTGCGCTTAAGAGCTGCAGAGCGAGCAGCTGCCGTTAATCAATCATGGGTTCATTAATATCAAATTGCTGCCATGCTAAAATCCAACATAAGATAATGTGTTTAAAACATGTTACTGTGTAAATAGGACAGAATGACATTAGTCCATTTACAAAATGGCGATGTTTAAAGTTATTTAAAAGATATCGTATCCCATGGATCCAATGAGATTTGTAAGTCTCAAGGATCCATTAGGAACAGATTAACGGCCGGTGCTCGACTTACCAGAAGCTGCCGAGATAGTTGTTAAAAAATACGACAGGTGTGTATCTCGCAGGGGTTATCCAGCATCAGTATCCTGGTAGTGTACTGATCGGTAATGTATTGCAAGCTCAGTTAATAAGTATGCTAACCTAACTGCCACTTGCTATACTATCGGCTGATCCGTTATCCACACCGTCGTGTACAGGGTTAGCACTCGCTAATCCTCCATCGCTAATCCTCCATCACGGCAGAACAGTGAATAAATAAAATATCTCTTCAAAATGAGAGTAATAAATTACATGCATGTTAATGCTAAGCTGGTGTCCTCTGTTGAGTCTAAGTTGGTCCCCAACAATGGCTACACGCGCAGAAGACGTTATATATAAGATAGTATGTGTTAAATTTGGACAACATATATATACTAGTCACAGTCAAGTTCAGATAATTATTATGCTAACCTATCTGACACTTGACTGAATAAGATTAAAACCTAACAGTAGTATGGGGGTGTAGGGGAAATCTGTTTACTCAAGAGTAGATAAGGGTTTATTTTCCGACGTCGGTTATTCTGTATGGTAACAATCGCCTAGGACTGTTGGGAATATACGGAATCGAAAGACATCTAAACGTTAATGGGATATCTAATTATATTCTCTTTTCAAATTGAGAGTATTTAATAAAAACACTAAGTGCGCAAAAGACCTGTTGTCTAAATTGTTTTTCAGGATCTAAAATATTTGTAAGATTAAAAGGTAGAGGTATATTCTGAAATTTTTTCTTGAAATTATTTCTCTGATCATCGAGCTGACTACAGTCTAAAGAAAATATTCAGTGGTGAATTGTATAAGGCAATGGGGGCAATATTTATGTAAATCTTTAATGATGTGCCCACCAAGGCTCACCGGCAAGAGATTGTACCCTATCCTTAGTCTGGTAATGGCCTTATTATATACTCTGTAAAAGAAGTTTTGGACCATGGCAGTGTTCGAACCCGTACAACGATCGCTGAACCATGACATTCGACCATAGCCCTTATTATCTTAGTCGATAATTCACAATAGATCAACAATCAACAATAATTATCGTTTACAATGATTGTTTGCGAAAAAATAATCATCTTTTTATTGGTTACTCGAATGTGTCCGTAACTGTTACTTTGTATGGACTTTGCAACATTTTTTACAGACCCTTTGTGTGTTCGCGATATTTTTTAAAAATCAAATCTTGTTTGGAATTTAATGTTTTTGGTACCAACTTAACCGGGTAGGGTAGACCTTGGTTACTAAAAAAATATACTTAAATTCTGTCCACTAGTTTTATTTTTATACGACTTTATATACCCTGGTCCAAAACTTTTTTTACCGAGTATATAAGCTATACTGACGAGATAAAGAAACGCCTCATCGGGAATTTCCACTATATATTGTATGTACACTATGCTGCTGTTAATCGAATGGTACATGGCTACGTAAGACCTTTCTTTTCGGAAAAAATACTAAAACAACACAAAACACAGCAAATAGTATTTCTTCAAAGTTTGATTATTTGCAGAGTATCTGTTTGGCTCAAGCATGTGAGCAAACTTAGGATGCAAATTTCTGCAAACTCTTTACGTTAAATACAGTACTAAAATAGTCAATTTTTCAAAGAGGAACTTCAATATTTATGAATTTCTTGTTATAAAGTGTACTGTGATTAAAAAGTCTACAACATCACAGTTGTGTCCTTTCTCTAACCAACTGCAACTTTGTTTTACAAAACATCTTGGGATTTCTTTGGAATATTATGTGGCATTAAGTGTGCGGTATATACAATATATAGCGGAAATTCCCGAAGAGGCGTTTATTTATCTCGTCAGTATATTTTTGGAGAAGGGTTCTGGTGTTCTCAAATTATCGAGCAGACGTGAAAAGGTATTAAATTTGTTCGTCTGATTAGTGAAATAATAATTTATTGTATGGTTAATTGTTTTCCTGATAATTGAATAAATTTCAGAAGGGGCCAACTGTTTGTTTACCGTACTGAAATATTGTTGAAGCTTGCCTTGTAGGCGAGGTCAGCTTTTTCATTGCCGAGGAAGTTGACATGTGCAGGACACCATTCTAATTTGACCAAAAGCCCCAAAATATAGCAAGCATTAACTTTATATAAGATATCGGACAGAAGGTCCGGACGAGTTTTGCTCACCCTGTCTTTTATTGCCATTTGACTAGATAGGGTGCCGGAGAAATGGCCCCAGTCTGCCTGCCATATTTGTTTGGAAGAACCGGGAGAGGATGTTTGGGACATTATCGTTTTCGTCAAAAAATTCTCTTTGGAGCTCCGAAAGATCTGTGTCTATCGGAACCTTGTGTATCACTCACTCTCTGGTTGTGATGGCAGGCATGATCCTGAGGGTCTCCAGGCCATCGAATAGAATAAGACCAACCGCTTGGCTTCCGATGACCTGGCTTCTACAAGGAGATCCTCAGATTTAAGGGGGATGACCCTATTGACCTTTTGTGGGAATTTAGAATAGATCAGGGAGGACAGTCTAATAATGGGTATAGCTTTTGTTAGCTTTACATCCCCTTGGCTCTAAAATAAAATGTATGTTCCCAGTTATTGTGAGTGATGTGGTGGTTGTCACTGGCGGAGGCTGCGTTCACGAGTTCTGCCGAAAGATTTTTGTATAAGAGCATTTTGCAAACAGTAAGAACTGAAAATCTACAAAAGTTGGAGAGTTCTCTCCTAAAAGTATAATGGAATTGAATTGAATAATATCATGGTTTATATGAGTATATTTATGTATTTAAGGTGGAATCTTAACCTTTAATACGAACACTAGGGCTTAGTATTTTAACTAGTGTTATCTAGCTGGGTACACAGCTATCGTTTGTAGTTTTCCCCTTTAACAAGAACACTGGGGCTATATTGTTATCAGTGCTATACCAAACTTTAATTTGAACACATGTTTTTATGGAGCGTTATGTTGATACACATATGGTTACTAAATGTCACCGTACTTAGGTGCCTATTATTAAATTGGAGACCGCAAGTCGGAAGTTAAACGTATTAGAAACGTTGTATAAAGGTTATGAATAGTTGCAGTATTGTCAAAAATCAGTAAAGTCGGATGTCAACGATTGTCTTATTTAAAGACTATTGTTTCTATAATACTGATCCTACCTATAGCACTATTTGGGATATTATTGGTTTAAATAAAGTTGGTAATAAACTAAATTATACTATAATTTTAGATATTATTAGACACCCAATATTTTACAAGGATGTCAGTAAACTATACCTTACTATGTTCTATATCTTACAGTCAAGTAAACACTGAGCGAACTAATCACATGTAGCACGTGTATCCCGGATTAGCAATGTGTTAGCTAATATCGACGCTTCCACATGTATAACTCTGGGACACAATGGGATATATACCCACTTATTTAAATTGTGTGTGATACAGATATCATTCCACCCACCCAGAATTAAATCATTGGTAGCAGATGAATATATCACCAAAAAGGAAACACTTATATCATAGTGTTAACCTTTAGTTATAGAGTACCATTATTTGTTGTTGATAGACTACCAAACCCAAAACCACCAAGGTAACAGTGGGTCTGGGAGTCCCTCCAACCTCAATGGTACCCCCTTAATTAGGTGTAAGGAATAGGACTATCCATGAATATAGAATAATATTACAATTGTATAAGACAATTGTTGTAGATAGTTATATAATCCACATAATGTAGACACGTGTATCAAATGAAAAGATTACAACTGGTAGCCACCGAGTTAGAAGTTAAAAGTTAAAAATTGTACAATGTGTTAATCAAGTAAAAACACACGAGCAGTAAAAAAACGTCATGCTCGGTCGAATGTAGTGGCGTGTCTGTATACAAAAACCGTTACTTCATGTATTATTAAAAGCTCGTAAGACACAGTCTATGTATAAGCATGTACGTTTTGCAAACATTACAGGTGAAATACCATATTATATTCCTTGGTGGGTCTGTGTTGGTGGGCTTTAAACCGTTCACCCTATCACTCAGTCTTTTGCCAATTTACATCAGACAAATATGTTACCGGGCCTCATCCTTTTCCAAATATACTGCGTTTATACATACAAAGCATGCACATTCCGTCTATGTGTGCACGAACAACGTTATATAATATTTCTGAATAGGTAGGTGGAATGTCTTGAACATAAAACCAAGTAATGCATAAATGAGATATAGGGTCCTATAGAAACCACAGCGTCCGAACGCAATGGCATGGTAGGTCCGCACTGTACTGCAAACAAGGACTTGATAAAACAATGAAAGAGACCAAAACAACAGAAAGGGTGGTGAAGACAGGGTTACCGACTTGAAACGGTCAGTAGGCAATAAGGCCTACTGGCAGTAGGCAATAAGGCATGCCGAGTGTTCACATTACGAAGTGTGCTAAGTGTGATAGTTCTGCGTTTTACACTGTACGTTACCCAAATTATTATTGACCATATTGCCCGCCTGACAAGGCCTCTATCTTCTCAGCTGAACCTACGGCAATTGAACTTGCCTTAAGTTTTATTCAGGAATCTGATGATGACCATTTCGTAATATTTTCTGATTCCCTTTCATCTCTTCAAGCACTGGGTAATACATGAATATGAAACATGATAATCCAGTTGTGCTTCAATTTTAGAAAAGTACAATTCTCTTATAGTTGATAATGTTATTATTTTCTGCTGGCTTCCAAGCCATGTAGGAATACGTCGTAATGATAGAGCTGATAGTGCTGCTAAGGCAGCATTAGGTTAACATATATCTAATACCAAATTACCTTATACTGATTTTAAAAGTTGTATCAACACATATATTCGTAACTCTTGACAAGCCACTTGGGACTTGTCGGTAAACAATAAACTCCACTCCATTAAACCGTTACTCGGAGAATGGCGTCCTTCTAGTAGACCCATTCGTCGAGAGGAAGTTGTCCTAGCCAGTGTCAGGATAGGGCATACACGCTGTACTCATTCATATTTATTACAAGTTGAGCAGTTGCCAGAATGTATACCCTGTTTTGCACCGTTAACGGTCAAACATATCTTGTTGGAATGTGTAGACTTTGATTCTATGCGACAAAGATACTACACAGTTAATACTTTGAAAGAGTTATTTGATAATGTGGATTTTGGTATTGTTTTAGATTTCCTTAAAGAAATCAGACGTTATAAATCATTATAATATTTTCCTATATATACACTGACCCAAAATGAAAACTTTACACTTTATTTGTTTGAATATCTGTTTTGTTAGCATACATGTTGTAAGTTTTACACATGATTATCACGATTTCATTGCGGATAACGATTATGCAATTGTTTTCAAAATCGCCGGTCTATTCATGCGTCCAAGCATGAAACACGTGTTCCTTACTTTGCACGTGCGCAGCAATAGGTGTTTCACTAACAGGTTGTACACCGACAAGTAATCATTTGCTGCTCAGCACTGATAATAAAAAGTTAATTTGTTTTTAAAAATTCTTTGCATTTAGTGATGCCACGTCTTTCTGAAGATCAGAGAAACCAAGCTATTGGTATGCTCAGGGCGGGGTCAATGGTAAATAACGTCGCGCGTCATTTTGGATGCTCCAGACAGACTACAGACTATTCATAATCTTGTGAACCGGTACAACATAACTGGGTCTGTCATAGATCGTGCAAGACCCGGTCGCGTACGTGCGACAACGTTACGTACTGATCGCGTTATCACGTTGACTCACCTACGTAACGAGGTTCATGCACAGACGCTCATAAATCGTTTGAGACAGAACCAAGTTGCTATTCGTGCTACAATGTTAATACTATGAAAGAGTTATTTGATACTGTAGATTTTAGTCTTGTTTTAGATTTCCTAAAAGAGATCAGACTATATAAATCATTATAATATGTTCTTATACATTCAAGTGATATGAAAACGCAACACGGGAATTTCCGCTATATATTGTATGTACAATATGCTGCTTTTAATCGAATGGTACATGGCTATGTAAGACCTTTCCTTTTGGAAAAAATACTAAAACAACAAATAATACAGCAAATAGTATTCCTGCAATGTTTCATTATTCACAGAGTACGCGTTTGGCTCAATCATGTGAGCAAACTTAGGATGCAAAATTTTGCAAACTATTTACGTTAAATACAGTACTGAACTAGCTCAATTTTTCGAAGAGCAACTTCAACATTGATGAAGTTCTTGTTACAAAGTGTAGTGTGATTAAAACGTTTACAACATCACAGTTGTGTCCTTTCTCTAGTTAACTGCAACTTTTTTTTTAAAAAAACATCTTGGGATTTCTTTGGAATATTATGTGCAATTAAGTGTGCAGTATATACAATATATAGCGGAAATTCCCGTGTTGCGTTTTCTTATCTCTTGAGTGTATATATTTACTTGTTTATATACCCATTGACGGGCATTTGTTGATTTACATACATAGTTTATATTACACCTTATCATCCCTTATTTTTTAATAGTTTTATCTTTATATATTTACATTAATTTTTAATTAATATTTCATTTCTTCATTTTTCATCAATTTTTGCGCACAAAATGACCTATTTATGTGGCGACGTGCCGTAAAACACCATTCATTCATTCATTCTATTCGTGCTCATCGTCCATATACTGGACAGATTATCACACCTCGTCACCGAGCTTCCAGACTGTTATGGGCACGACGTCATTTGCATTTCACGCGCAACCAGTGGCAATCGGTACTTTTCAGCAATGAGTCGCGGTTTACTGTCAGCCTTCATGATGGCAGAATACGCATCTATCGCCGTAGAAATGAACGACTTGCAGATTGTTGTATTCGGGAGAGAGACAGATTTGGTGGTGGCAGTATTATGGTCTGGGGTGGGATAATGGGAAATCTGAAAACTGATCTGGTCATTATCCAAGGAAATGTCAATGCTCAACGTTACATCAATGTTTTAAACAACACAATGATACCATTCATGCAAAAAAACGGACCTGGCACTTTCCAGCATGACAATGCAAGGCCTAACACGGCGCGTATAACCACACAATTCCTTGCTCAAAATAACGTTAACGTCTTGCCTTGGCCCGCTTTATCCCCGGACTTGAACCCCATAGAACACATATGGGATGAATTGGGTCGGAGGGCCAGGTCCAATCACCAAATTGATTCCGTAAATGACCTCCAAAATGCACTTCTGTTAGAATGGCAACGTATTCCAAACGCGCTCATACAACGTTACGTAAATTCAATGAGGCGACGTATTCTGCAATGCATTCGTAAAAATGGAGGTCACACTGGTTACTGATGCTTTTTATAACATCACTTAGCGCACTCAGTCAGTAATTTCTTGTTTCCAAAAGCTGTGTGATCATTTTCATTTTTCAGGAATTTTCATTCCACCCCTCTCAACTTAATTGTTCATAAAAAATTATGCAATATCTGATTTTTATCCAATAAATTACACAAACACATCGATATGGCATTGAAGCTTCGATGACAAAAAAAATTATCCCCGAATATACATTTATCAACACAATATATACTTTTGAAGTCTATGTAAAGTTTTCATTTTGGGTCAGTGTATTTACTTGTTTACAAGCCCGTTGGCGGGCATTTGTTGATTTACATGTATACATAGTTTATATTGCTACCATATCATCCCTTATTTGTAGATAGTTTTATCTTTATACGTCTACATTATTTTTTTAATTACTACTTCATTCCTTCATGATTCATCGGTTTTTGCGCACAATATGACCTATTTATGTGTCGACGTGCCGTAAAACACCATTCATTTTATTGCTACCATATCATCTCTTATTTGTAGATAGTTTTATATTTATACGTTTATATTATTTTTAATTACTACTTCATTCCTTCACGATTCATCGGGTTTTGCGCACAATATGACCTATTTATATGTCGACGTGCCGTAAAATACCATACATTCATTCATTCAAATTAAGGCCAATCCAATATAATATTTTGCAAAAAATGTCCAACTTGCTTGGTGAT
The DNA here is from genome assembly GCA_037043455.1 of Cyrtodaria siliqua. NCBI lineage: Eukaryota > Metazoa > Mollusca > Bivalvia > Adapedonta > Hiatellidae > Cyrtodaria > Cyrtodaria siliqua. The sequence continues at coordinate 169,707 of JAWPHD010001864.1, read as the reverse complement.
TATTAATAAGTTTTTGTAAATGCGACAAAACAAGGGCTTGGCACGTTAAATTTATGTTAGGTATATTTAGGCCACCTTCATCAAAAGACAAAAATACAGTATTTCTTTTAACAGGTTCAAAGGTGAATTCAATCTGAATCTGAAACATGATTTCTGATATAAATTACAATAATGAATCGGCATTAAGCCTGTAGTTACATAATACAATATTTTGCAAACAGCAACAGAATTAAGGACAGTAGACTTCCTTTAAAAGGACAGTTGCCTTGTTTTCCATAAGTTAATTGTGTTATTAAATTGATTAAAAAGTTTATTCCATATATCATCTTCGTTTTTATTATATCCAAAATGATAACCTAGAAGTTTTGTTTTCAAAACCATGATCCGATCTATTTTTCCATTTACCCAAATATAATCCATTAGACTTTCGATAGTTAATTTTTGAACCCGATGTTTTTTGAAAACGTTCTATCCAATGAAAATACTTTTTAATTGATAGCTCTGATGTAAATATACCAGTGCTGTCATCCGCGTATAAAGACATTTTAATTTCGATTTTACTACCTGGGGCCTTTATGCCTTTAATATCGGTGTCCTCCTGTACTTTTTTTGCAAAACAAATTACATACAATAAAGAAACATAAAAAGATCGGACAGGGAAAGTAGCATTCAAGGAGGAAGTCAACCAAAAAACACAAACAAACTAGCAAACAGACAAACACGAAGGCAAAAGTAATAATAAATGCAAACGACATCACAAACACAAAAGGGTTGACAATAGGGCTACCGCCTTGGTACGGTCTGTGACAAAGTAGGCCACTTAGGGATTGAACCGGTTCTTGGTTGCACCAAACCTCACACTTACCCTACTGTCATCCCATTAAAACAGGACAGTGTAAATAAAGAAATCCCCGCCATGATCTAATCTCTAACCAACAAGGCAGCATCAATAGGCAATATAAGTAAAACACAGATATGCTCGTGTAAATATAACACAAAAGAAACAAAGCCTAGAAAGCCACAATGAAGGTACTCGCTGACTTTCCAAATATAAAAGTAATTTAAGGACTCTTTCGCGACAAGGACTATCACAACCTTACTTCTATGGTGATGTGATTTATAAACTTCGTAAGATTCTTGGTCATGATCACTTTCATGCTATCGTTGTTCAGCTTGTTAAAAGTTTGTCGAAAGAGGTTATTTTTATCTTTCTTTGTGATAGTCCTTGTCGCAGAAGAGTCCTTTATATTTGGAAAGAAGATCAGGGTAACGATAATAAAATATTTTGCAAAGGTTTTACGAAGTTTATGGTAGCGGTAACCCTGATTGAGTAGCTTTTTAGTTATACAAAGATTACGAATATTAAAGTCCTCAACTCGAGTACAAGCTCTTGAAAAACGAATAAGTTGAGACACATACACCCCATAAGAAGTTTCTTGGGGAACATCCCCATCCAAGTGGGGATAATTAACAATGTCAAAATTAAAATCATCTCTCTTGTCATAGACTTTGCTAATTATTTCACCATTTTCAATCGAGAGATCTAAATCAAGAAAAGCAGCGTTATTATCAGATATATTAGCATTGTTAAGCTGAAGTTTATCGACAAGGAACAGCGCTGACGGACGCCGAAATTTATATCAAATGGTTGTGAAATGAAATTATTAACAATAACGGAAGAGTTATGTTGTCGTAAAGTATTTTCATTCATCTTATAAACATATCGTCGAAACCAAAAGCTTTCAAAGTATCATATAAATAAGACCAATCTACTCTTATCAAATACTTTTTTCTGGTCCATTGAAATAAAAACACCACGTAATTTCTTTTGTTCAATATAATTAAAAATACATGTGTAAATGATCATTATCAAAAGTAGACCTACCTTTTTTTTCCGCAGGTTTGACTATTGCCTATAATTGTAGGTAAAATATAGCCTAAGCGTGTTTAAAAACTTTTGATACAATTTTACGATCAGTATTAAGTAAAGATATAGGTCTATAATATTTCATGTCAGATGCAATATTGTCGTTTTCGGACTGATTACTGTAAAATTCAAATGCATCAATAAATGCATTATCAAGAAAAGTATCATTAAATTTCCAATAGGATTTTCCAAAGGATAATCCTTTGTTTGTATTTAACGTTAAAGTAATAAAATCGTGGTCTGAGTGGCTGCAGGGTAATATTTTTGAATCTACCAAAGCATCTTTTAAAGAATGTGGGATATAAAATCTGTCTAGCCTACAACCTATATATCCGAAATTATGTGATGCATTTCCATTAGAAGTCATTTTACTTATCCAAGAGACAGCACTTTCCGTAGGGTAAAGTTTTCTAAAACAAACTAAAAGTTTATGCTTATCAATAATGTTATTAAACATTTTAGAACCAACATTGCCTTTATTTAGATTTCCACCAATTTTGTCTGAGTGTGTTTGTTACAATGTTAAAGTCTCTAGTCAATATCAAGTTTTTGGCAGTTACTAGAAATGGTATTAACTCTGTTAACAAATGTATTCCTCTCTTGAGTATCCTTAGGTGTGTAAATATTAATTAATCAGTAGTTTATAAAGTAATTTATCAAAAAGTCAGCGTTTGCTAATCTGCCATCAAAATCAGTATGGACTTTTTTCATGTTTACATGTCGATTACAAAACATTATTACAAAACATTCCCTTTCCAGAAGCACTAAAATTGATTGAAGAAAATTATAAAATGTCAAGTCCGACCTCTTTCGCATCTATTCTCAAAACAACAGCAACACACATAGAATGCAGGGATGCAAGAACGCAATACGAACCACAGTCAGAAATTCAAATTACAAAGAATACTTCCTCAGTATTAAATCCAAACAGAAGTCAACAAATACAACTTAACAAACCAAAATTAAATTGTTCACCTAAATCAAACACAAAATCGGCAAGCTCTGGTAATGTCAAGAGCACGTCAATTTCTCAGAATTGGAAAGCGGGTTCTTCTAAGACTGCGAAGTCTAGTAGCTCCACAGTCGTGAAGCCTAATACTTCCTCGGTTGGAAAGCCTAGTGCTGCTCCAACTAAGGAAGTTATAAAGCCTAGTGCTTCTCCGACTAAGGAGCACAAGGAACAGCCAAAGGTGTATAACGGCCCTATTGAGCTGCATGACAAATTCAGCTCATGGACATTTCAGAGCCAGCAGCTACACTGCCACTTCCATCCTCTCATGAAAGGTTAGTCGAGTTGCCACTTCGGCTGATTTCTTCCGGGGAGGAGGACTCATTAGTGGAGATGTCACTGGTTGAGTGTCCTAAGACCTCTCCTAAATCCAAGGCCAAAAATAAAAATTAAATTAAAAATCGCGTTAGCGCTAAATAATGGGTAAAACTAATAAGATCATTCAATGGAATTGTCGAGGTTTGAAACCAAATTATGATGAAATCAGCTTAATTTTCTGCTTAATTTTAAATGAACACAACCCTATTGCATTTTGTCTTCAAAAAACATTCTTGGTGGAGTGAAACAAATTTGCAAGCTATTGCGGTCAGTGTTACGATGCACAGTTATAACAATATGTTCCTTATATTTACCACCTAGTTCTTCACTAGACCCTAACGATCTAAATCACCTAGTTGCACAATTGCCAGCACCTTTTATACTCTTGGATGATTTTAATGCACAAAACTACATCGCGGGTTGTAAAGATATAAACGATAAAGGCAAGAGCATTGAGGATTTCTTAGCCAAAAACAATTTGTGTCTTTTTAATGATAATAAGTCACATACTCATTTACATCCTGGTACAGGCTCTCATTTTTCCATTGATTTAACAATATGCGATTCAACGCGTTTGATGGATATTTCGTGGAGTGTTGGAGACGACCTCTGTGTAAGTGACGACTTCCCCATATTTCTTGAAAATATCGGCCCTCCACTTCTCGAAAAAACACAACGATGGAAACTTCGCAAGGCTGATTGGACTACGTATCTCTTTGCGAGGACCAATTAAAGCCTTCCGTTTTCGAAGATGTCGACTACGCTTTTTACCAAAACTCTTCATGATATAGCTGATCAAACCATTCCAAAAACCTCGGCTAATCCAAAACGCCCACATAAACCATGGTACGACGATGACTGCAAAAAGGCAGTCAGCGATCGTAAAGCTGCATTAAATAATTTGAACTTGCGGCCAACTCAGACAAATTTAGATAACTTTAGAGTTTTTCGTGCGAAAGCCCGTCGTTCTATTAATGCAAGAGGAAATCCTGGAGATCTTACGTCTCTAGGCTGAATTCTCGCTCATCTCTTAAGAAGACATGGGACATGGTCCGGAAAATAAGTGGTAAGGGTAATTCTAGTTCTGTAAATCATCTTCAAACTGATGATGAGGATATTACTTCTGTCAAAGATATTACGAACACTTTGGCAGAAACTTTTTCTAAAAATTCTTCTTCTGAAAATTGTCAACCAAATTTTCTAAAAAATAAGAAACTAAAAGAACAGAAGAAGCTGAATTTCAAGTCTAAAAATTTGGAGAAATACAATAAACTGTTCACTCTCAAAGAACTTCGAGAATCCCTTAAAAAGGCTCATGATACATCAGCTGGTCCTGATGATATCCATTATCAATTATTAAAACATTTACCTGAAACCTGTCTCTCTACACTTCTTGATATATTTAATAAGGTTTGGATGACAGGAAACTTCCCCGATTCTTGGCGGGAAGCAATCGTTATTCCAGTCCCCAAACCTGGAAAGGATCATACGGACCCAATAAATTATCGCCCTATTGATTTAACGAGTTGTATATGTAAAACCATGGAACGAATGATTAATGAGAGACTCGTTTGGTACCTGGAATCCAACAAGCTGATAACAAAGTATCAAAGTGGATTCCGGCGCCAACGAGGCACAACAGACAATCTCATTCGATTTGAATCATTTATTAGGGAAGCTTTCGTAAAAAAAGAACATCTAGTCGCTGTATTTTTTGACTTGGAGAAAGTTTATGATACTGCATGGAAGTACGGTATCATGAATGATCTTCATGAACTTGGTCTTAGAGGTCGATTAGCAATTTTTATAGAGAATTTCTTAGAGGACAGACAGTTTCGTGTCCGAATGGGTTCAACCCTCTCTGACATCCATGAACAGGAGATGGGTGTGCCACAGGGCAGCATACTCTCTGTCACCCTTTTTAGCATAAGAATTAACAGTATAGTTAAATGCATCAATCCTGGTGTGGATTGCTCTCTATATGTTGACGACTTTGTTATATGTTATCGTGCAAAAAACATGAACACTATTGAGAGACAACTGCAACAATCGCTGAATAAACTTCAGACCTGGTCGGATGAAAATGGTTTTAAATTTTCTAAATCTAAAACTAATTGTATGCACTTTTGTCAGTAACGTAAACATCATAAAGACCCTCATCTAACACTGGATGGGTCACCAATACCAGTAGTAGATGAGGCAAAATTCCTTGGTCTTATTTTCGACCGTAAATTAACGTTTATACCACACCTTAAATACTTGAAGGCCAAATGCCTTAAAGCTCTTAATTGACTTAAAGTTGTTGCAAACACTAACTGGGGAGCAGATCGTAAAGTCCTTTTACAACTTTACAGATCTCTTATCAGATCCAAGCTGGACTACGGCTCAATAGTATATGGATCGACTCGCAAGTCATACTTGCAGATGCTCGACCCTATACATAACCAAGGATTACGACTCGCCTTAGGTGCCTTTCGTACATCACCAGCCGAAAGTCTATATGTTGAAGCTAATGAACCATCACTGTCTCATAGACGGGACAAGTTAGCCCTTCAATATGCCATTAAATTAAAATCTAACCCTTCAAACCCAACTTTCGATAATGTCTTCAATCCTAGTTGTGAACCTCTTTTTGATCGAAAACCGAAGGCCATCCGACCATTTGGTCTTCGTATTAAACCAAAATTAAGAGACACTGAAATCGAACTAAATTTGATTGCCAAGTACAAAGTACCACAAATTCCACCGTGGACTTTGGAAACACCAACAATTATTTTCGACCTTTGTAATAGTAACAAATCAAGTACAGACCCTACTGTCTTTCAAAGCAAATTTAATGAAATTAAATCGAAATACAGTAACTTTCAACATATATACACAGATGGCTCTAAAGATGGAGATAAGGTAGCTGCAGCAGCTGTTGTTCACAAACACAGCATAAAGAGCCGCCTGCCTGACAAGGCCTCTATCTTTTCAGCTGAACTTAAGGCAATTGAACTTGCCTTAAATTATATTCAGTAATCTGATGATGACCATTTTGTAATCTTTTCTGATTCCCTTTCATCTCTTCAAGCACTGGGTAATATGAAACATGATAACCCAGTTGTGCTTCAACTTTTAGAAAAGTACAATTCTCTTATAATTGATAATGTTATTATTTTCTGCTGGCTTCCAAGCCATGTAGGAATACGTGGTAATGATAGAGCTGATAGTGCTGCTAAAGCAGCATTAGGTTTACATATATCTGATACCAAGTTACCTTATACTGATTTTAAAAGTTGTATTAACACATATATTCATAACTCTTGGCAAGCCGCTTGGGATTTGTCAGTTAACAATAAACTCCATTCAATTCAACCGTTACTCGGAGAATGGCGTTCTTCTAGTAGACCCATCCGTCGAGAGGAAGTTGTCCTAGCCCGGTGCAGAATAGGGCATACACGTTATACTCATTCATATTTATTACAAGGTGAGCCATTACCAGAATGTATACCCTGCTTTGCACCGTAAAGGTCAAACACATATTGTTGGAATGTGTAGACTTTGATCCTATGCGTCAAAGGTACTACAATGTTAATACTATGACCGAGTTATTTAATACTATAGATTTTAGTCTAATTTTAAATTTCCTTAAGGAAGTCAGACTATATAAATCATTATAATATGTTCTTGTATATAATTACTTTTTATATACCCGTTTTCGCGCATTGGTTGATTTACATATATAGTTTATATTACTACCATATCATCCCTTATTTTTTAATAGTTTTATCTTGATATATTTACATTAATTTTTAATTAATCCTTCATTTCTTCTTCTTTCGTCAGTTTTTGCGCACAATATGACCTATTTATGTGTCGACGTGCCGTAAAACACCATTCATTCATTCATTCATTCAAGCACTGGGTAATATGAAACATGATAACACAGTTGTGCTTCAACTTTTAGAAAAGTACAATTCTCTTATAATTGATAATGTTATTATTTTCTGCTGGCTTCCAAGCCATGTAGGAATACGTGGTAATGATAGAGCTGATAGTGTTGCTAAGGCAGCATTAGATCTGCATATATCCAATACCAAATTACCTTATACTGATTTTAAAAGTTGTATTAACACATATATTCGTAACTCTTGGCAAACCGCTTGGGATTTGTCAGTTAACAATAAACTCCATTCAATTAAACCGTTACTCGGAGAATGGCGTTCTTCTAGTAGACCCGTTCGTCGAGAGGAAGTTGTCCTAGCCCGGTGCAGTATATGGGGAATACACGTTATACTCATTCATATTTATTACAAGGTGAGCAATTACCAGAATGTATACCCTGCTTTGCAACGTTAACGGTCAAACACATCTTATTGGAATGTGTAGACTTTGATCCTATGCGTCAAAGGTACTACAATGTTAATACTATGAAGGAGTTATTTGATACAGTAGATTTTAGTCTTGTTTTAGATTTCCTGAAAGAGATCAGACTATATAAATCATTGTAATGTGTTCTTATATATATATACTTGTTTATATACCCGTTGACGGGCATTCGTTGATTTACATACATAGTTTATATTACACCTTATCATCCCTTATTTTTTAATAGTTTTATCTTTATATATTTACATTAATTTTAATTAATACTTCATCTTCATATTTTTTTTTGCGCACAATATGACCTATTTATGTGTCGACGTGCCGTAAAACACCATTCATTCATTCATTGAAAACTATAAGTCATATTGATATGGGACTTCTTCTAAAATGATCCGCACGACATGATGTTGGTCCTTGTCAAAAATTGTTCTGATTCCACATTAAACATGACTGCCACTTGCCATCTTTGTTTACATAGAGTTATATAGTAAAAACCTGTAGCCACTACTCCTATGAAACTACTCGACGAATGTTTATGAAACTTCACAGCAATATTGCTCTTCATGTCTAATTGATCCCAGGATTTCTTTAGGTCGGCCGCAAATTCAAGATGGCCGCCATGGCTAAAAACAGATTTTTAAATAACAGTTTGTAGCGACTACTTCTTGTAAACTGTACGTGCTATTGATATGGGACTTCTTCTAAAAAGATCAGCATCACATGATGTTGATCCTTGTCGAAAATTATTTTGATTCGACATTAAACATGGCACAAGTGGCCATCTTTGTTTACCTAGCGTTATATAGTAACAACCTGAACTTGTAGAGACTACTCCTCTGAAACCACTTGACAGATGTTTATGAACCTTCACAGGAATGCTGATCTAGCTATCAAAATCAATCAGTAGAGCTTCAAGGTCATTGACCTCTTGTTTTAGACTTCATTTCATGCACTGCCTATTACATTTTCATGTTTTGTGTTCGTGTACAATTCACTTCATTCTTGGAATACTGGGCTGCCAACATGTCAATGCACACCACATTCTCTGCAATTAACCCATGTATACCATTACTAGGCTTCGTGTTATTGCACACTTCAGTTAATTCCAATGTTCACTGTTTTTCCATGCTGCGCGTTCCTGTAGACTTCAGTCGGGTGACGCCAACATGACTATACTTTCCTCATTCTCAACAACGTAACCATGTATAATACCATCACGCCTTCTGCTATCATGCACTCATTCATTCACGGGTTACTACCCTTCCATGGTTCACGTTACTGTAGACATTACTTCATTCATTGTTGCCAGACGCCTGCTGTTATTGTACACTTCAGTTCATTCAACCCCTATTGCATTTCCATGCTTCGCAATACTGTGAACCTCTGCTGATTCATGGTCTCCCGCGCGGCTAACATGTCAATACCAATCACATTCTGTACAACGTATCCATGTATATACATACCATGGCATGTATCATTGTACACTTCAGTCATTTTTCTGCTTATTGCCTTACCATGTTATTTGTTACTGTAGACTGTAGTTTCTTCATTGTTCAGTGCCAGGGCAACATAACAACACATATAACGTACCCATGCCTATTGCTTTACCCATGCTTTGTGTAACTGTTGAATTCAGCTTATACCTTGTTCTCTGGGAGGCTAACCATGGTTTGTGTTATTGTACACTTAGTTGCTACAATGCTTATTGCATTTCCATACTTCTCATTACTGTAAACTTCAGTTGATGCATGGTCTAGTGCGCGGCCAACATGTCAATACATATCACATTCTGTGGTACGTACCCATGTTACCATGCCTTGTATCATCATTGACTTTAGTCAATCATATGCTTATTGCCTTCCCATGTTATGTGCTAGAGTAGACTACAGTTTATTCATTGCTTACTGGGAGGCCACATAACAATAACATCACATTGTGTGCAACATACTGTCACAGGATGACCCTAGTGGTTGGGGCTAACTCAGGAAAGAATCAATGACGATGAATGCATTTACATCAGTTTTATGCAACTTTTAAAATATGTTTAATATATATACAATTATCTAATAAAACAAGCGAATACACAGATTAACTATGAAAAGAATATTCTCATAAACGTTTAAGACGTTCTTAGTATTCTTATAAATACTGAATGTATAAGACACTAAAGTGTTGTTAAAGTTATAACAATGTTGATTTATGATCTAGCGCGATAACTGTGATGCGCGAGAGCTCATGAAGATGATGATGCGCGAATTCAATGGATGATTGTCATCAAATGCCTTCTGTAAGGGTTGATGACGCGATGTAATGATGGTTAACCTCCACTGAGATTGTGGGTGATGTTCCTCCAGTGAGGACTGATGACGGGCCCACCTTGTGTCCCGGGGGTTGTCGCTAATAAAACCTGGCCATGCTGCGCAGGTACGGGGACCGTCTCCACCGCTCGTTACGTTATCCGTGGACGCTTAGCTCCACTCCGAAATATCCCGACCTGGATGGCTTATTTCCAACCCTGGATGGCTTATATCCTGGATGGCTTAGGCTGTAATTATACATACGTTTAGATGTCGGTTGACAAACATAACAATCTTGCATAATTGTCATTACCCAAACAAATCATTATTCAATAAATATATGTAAGCTGTACTAATGATGAGTAGCAATGTTTACATATTCTACAACGCCATGTATACGCCATGTACGTCGCTGTTAATCAATGCCCCTAATACATGTAATATAAACATTATCAAATCACTCGTATATTACACTCACTGAGTTATGCATGCACGCATGACAACTAATGACCACATTATACAACGCTATGCATACGCGTCGAACATTTATCCTAGTCACTCATCTCATTGTTAACTACAATCACTGAGTTATACGCCAACGTTAACTAATGCACCTACTATCCACTGTTATCAAATTAATATTGTTTTACAATTAATGATCAATTACAATAATTACATCTAATAAAGTAACTTCAAAATCATATGCTAGTCTAAAGTTAATGTTTGAGAAACATCAAAGCTAACCAGATGTCGTAACCGCCAAACAAGATGGCGCCGCCCACCGAATACAGATGTACGATAAAAACTAATAAAATAAATACTGACCACATTTTGCCTGTGAATTTCGCCGTCCAATCTCTGTTCCAATAAAGCAACTATATCAAGCAATCCCGGCAAGAACTAGGAGACAATAGGTTTTATAGCAAACATTGCGCCCAAACCGTTATTTCCCCCGTTCAGTCCGTGACAAACGTGGCTAAATCTGCAGTATTGAATCTACACGAGAGGCCCTTACACAATTTTGCCGTTTAAGGAAGATAGACCTATAGGTTAACATGCATTAGCACAAAAATAAAACTTATGACACGGCCTCTCTGGCGGCCACTTAAAATGTGCACGCTTTTACGTGTTACATGAATATATCATGGAAATTGTGAATTTGATTCAACTCGAACAATAGATTAGGGTGTTACTGATAACTTACAAGAGCTATGTACGACCAATACGCTCTACCCGTGACATTTTGTGACAACATCTCCCCACTTCAAGAAAGTACTACACTTTTTAAAATTCAACAAAATGAATACTTAAACTATTAATTAGTCCTAGCAAAAGACATGGTTGCATAATAAGCAACATTAAAATTTCAACAATATTCTACAATTTTACACTACACCGTCGTAACATAAACTACTATAGTACTAAACCTGTCATTATATGCGGCGACTTAAATAGTCTGCCCCAATATTGTGCTTTCCACGGTCTATTACACCGACTTTACGGTTACTAATAACACTACTTCCTGTCACTACAAGAACTCCAACCTTACACATTGCATCCATCGCATTACCAGTATACTGTTTGCGAAAAGGAGTAGGGTCTCCCGTTTCCCTAATCGGCTTTGCTAACGTGTGCTTAAAGCTACACTGCACTACATCTGTTAGTCTCGACCTATGGGACTGAACAATACTACTCAGAGTGTAAACGACTTACCTCTCGTTTCTCTGCTACCCTAAGCATGCCCGATATGTCTACATGGGCTGCTGTCTCCTTACCTACACTAGAGGGAAAATATATGGGACTAGTGTCCTCACTACCGTCTTCCTCACTATCCTCAATAACTGCAACATTAACTACAGCTAACACCCCTTGTTGCACATTATCGGTTCTACTGATATACTCTTTCAGCATATTCGCATGAAAGGTCTTTAACTTTCCGTTTATCTCGATACGGTAATCCATAGTGTTCACTATCCCTCTAACGTAAAACGGACCTTTCCATTGTAATAACAACTTGTTATTGTCGGTCGGGAGTAACAGTAACACCTGGTCATCTATCTTAAACTTCCTAGCTCTAGCTTTCTGGTCATAGTACCGTTTGTACTTGGTACTTGCCTTAACTAACTGACTTTGAGCTATCTTACAAGTCTCCTCTAGTTTCTCCTTTAGATCTAAAACATACTGATATGTAGTCTTAACCTCATCACTATCTACTTCACCTGCCCACATCTCTCTAAGAATCCTAATGGGACCTCTAACTGATCTACCGTACAATAACTCAAACGGAGAAAATCCTAAACTCTCTTGTGGAACCTCTCTAAATGCAAACAATAAAGCATTGAGATACTTGTCCCAATCTTTGGGTCTCTCTGTACACATACGCCGTAACATTTGCTTTAACGTCCCGTTAAATCGTTCGACTAACCCGTTACACATAGGGTGATATGGTGTTGTCATGATTTGACGCAAAGACAATAACCTGCTTACTTCAGCCATAAGTTCTGACGTAAACTGTGACCCACTATCAGTCAGCATTTCCTCTGGTACCCCTAGCCTACTGAACATATCAACTAATACCTCAGCTACTCTCTCAGTTTCAATTGAGGGCAATGCTACGGCCTACGGATACCTAGTTGGATAGTCTACCATGGTTAAAATGTACCTATTTTTCCTATCCGACACTGGAAAAATTGGTCCAACTATGTCTACGGCTACCCGCTTAAATGGTGTATCTATCAGTGGCATCTGACCTAAATGTACTTTGGTCACTCGACCTTTTGGTACTGTCCTTTGGCATACATCGCAGGACCTACAATACCTAGTTACATCTCCACTAACGCCTGGCCAATAAAATTCTGCCAATACTCTATCTGACGTTTTCTTTACGCCTAAATGACCTCCCATAATCGACTCATGAGCTACCTTAAGCACTGTCGTTCTATACTGGGTAGGTACCACTAATTGGTGAAACTGTCTACTACCACTATCTTCAAATTCTCTGTACAATAACCTATTATTATGTACAAACTTACAACTACCGGACCCTTTACACTTCTTCACTACACCATCCTTGGCCTTCACTTTACAAGGACCTAATGACTCGCCTTGAGTTTGTGCTTCTATAAACTCCGCTTTAGATATGTCACATACGGCTGCAGGAACCTTTAATTTTCTATAAGCCTGAGCTTGCTTCTGAAACTGCGCTCTAGTCTCTACTGCATTACTTATGCCACTTCTAAAATCGGACACTAGCGGAAGTGCTGACCCTTCTATGTTCCCTATCGTTATATCGTACATCGGGTCGTCCATACATAGTGCCTCTGTAGATTCTTTAAAGAAAGGTTATCTACATCTATTCTCGCTATTGGCACGTGGTCTACCGACTTATTTAACAACATACACGGTGACTGTTTACCTACCAACTGGTCATCCGTAACTAAACTACGCCTAACTACGACACCTGTACAACCCGTATCCCTCATTACAATTACGTCCGTGCCAATCACTCTACCATCTGCCGTTGGAAGATTTGCATACGGAAAGAGACATGTTCCGATCTTCGCCATTAAGCCATCCGCTTTAACACAACAGCTACTACTCTCGGTTTTAATAACCGGACTATTACTACCTCTGCCTCTACCTCTACCTCGGTTGTGACCACCTCTACCGAAATTCCATGGGTTGTTAAAACCTTGGTTCTGACTCCCTACATTGTTGTCCACTCTACTATTGTCACTAAAATTGTCTACGACAGCGGACACTTTCACCGCTTTCCTACACTCATGTGAAGCATGATTCCCATTACAGTGACGACAACGAATAAAAGGTCTACCTATGTTACCACTATTGCTACCTCCTCTAGCACCCATCGAACTACATCCACCTCTATAAGTTCCACTCTGGCCTTTCTGTTTATTACTATGATCGTCCCCTTGCCTATCTCTAAAAGTTCTGTCTTTCGACACTACATTATGAGCTCCACCTCTAGCCTCGGCAAACTGATCTGCTTGTGTTGCCGTTTCATCTACACTAGTTAGTTTTCTTTCTTTCAGAAATAAGAACAGATCTTGAATAGCTGGTCCCGCAACAAGAAATCTATAAGGCCTTGATAAGTCTGCGTTACCTTCCCTAACTCTAACCATCTATCTAAGTAATTTCTAGATCTACTAATGAACTGAATAAATGACTCGCCTTTCGCAGGCAAGCAAGCTCTAAACCGCCTTCTAAAACCTTCTTCAGTTAACTCAAATCTCTTTAAAAGAGCATCCTTTAACTTTCAAGAGCATCTACACTAGGTAATCTAGAAAATACATCTAAGGCCTTACTTCTCAATAACGCACTTAAATGAAATGCCCACTTATCTTTGGTCCATTCCTGTAACTCAGCATGACGTTCGAACCGTAACAAGTAACTGTCCATGTTATCTTTGTCAGCATCAAAGTATGGTAACTTCGGACCTTTTAACTTCCCAGAATAACTATCTTTCCCTTCAGCTTCCAACTCTAAAGCTAACTTATGATCACTCTGATTTCTCCCTCTCCATCATTATCTTAGCCTTCGTTAGTCTACCATCTGTTTCGACCCTCTCATGTTCTAACTGCCGTGCTAATTCTATCTGCTCTTTATCCGCTTCTTTCTTCTCCCTTACTAATCTACTTTCATCATCTCGCTTCTCTTTAGCTAACCTACCTTCTTCATCTAGCTTCTCTTTAGCTAACCTACCTTCTAATTCTAGCTTCTCTGTGGCTAATCTACTTCCTAATTCTAACTTCTATTTATCAGCATCTTCCTTCTCTTTAGCTAATCTACCTTCTAATTCTAGCTTCTCTTTAGCTAATCTACTTTCTACTTCTAACCTATCTTTTTCTTCATCTCTTTCCCGCTTTGCTAATTCTCTTTCCTTAAGTCTAAATTCCCTTTCCCTAGCCTGTTCGTCTTTAACAAAGGTTCTAAGCTCCTCTCCAGCCTACCCTAACTCCTTACCCATCTCCGTAAGTTCCTTTATAGACGTCATGTCTATGGACATTGTGGACTACTAACTACAATAATTACAATACACAAGTCACTAATACTTCTACTCTACTAATGGTAAGTCACTGTGTCCTCAGTAAATACCTGGGCATCATCATAGGACAAGTTACATACACATTTGTACTAGCGCTAAATACTAACGGTTATGTATAGATAATATCTAGCTTCAACAACACATATACACTACATACAATATCTATATTTGATATTGGACATAAACCTTAAACAATCATAGAAATGTGTATAACATGTACATGTATATTTACTTCTCCCATCAATATAAGTATACTCGAGTGTCACAACATGAGTAGAACGTCTTGTTCGCCAACCTAATTGGATACTATTGGTATATCATGGGAGGTAAAAACAAACACCCAAATTATTGAGCAAAAGTGCCTCAGACCCAATCGTGTAGACAACTGCGACCTCGCGCCAAGGAAAGAACGTACAAAACAACAGTTTGGACTCACCCTACCCTTGTCGTGTCTTGACTTGTCTTCCAAGCTGTGGCCGTGATCGTCGACAGTCGCCTTGATGGATCAGAGGGTGGTACACAATTCTAAAATAATAAGTAGAGATTTTGTATATCATAATAAAGATCACTTATTGATTCTTTCCCTCCGTAGTCGCCCAAAATCCCACTACTCTGAAAACCAGTTGTCACAGGATGACCCTAGTGGATGGGGCTAACTCAGGAAAGAATCAATGACGGTGAATGCATTTACATAAGTTTAATGCAACTTTTAAAATATGTTTAATATATATACAATTATCTAAAAAAAAACAAGCGACTACACAGATTAACTATGAAAAGAATATTCTCATAAACGTTTAGACGTTCTTAGTATTCTTATAAATACTGAATGTATAAGACACTTAAGTGTTGTTAAAGTTATAACAATGTTGATTTATGATCTAGCGCGATAACTGTGATGCGCGAGAGCTCATGAAGATGATGATGCGCGAATTCAATGGATGATTGTCACCAAATGCCTTCTGTAAGGGTTGATGACGCGATGTAATGATGGTTAACCTCCACTGAGATTGTGGGTGATGTTCCTCCAGTGAGGACTGATGACGGGCCTACCTTGTGTCACGGGGGTTGTCGCTAATAACACCTGGCCATGCTGCGCAGGTACGGGGACCGTCTCCACCGCTCGTTACGTTATCCGTGGACGCTTAGCTCCACTCCGAAATATCCCAACCTGGATGGCTTGTTTCCAACCCTGGATGGCTTATATCCGGGATGGCTTAGGCTGTAATTATACATACGTTTAGATGTCGGTTGACAAACATAACAATCTTGCATAATTATCATTACCCAAACAAATCATTATTCAATAAATATATGTAAGCTGTACTAATGATGAGTAGCAATGTATACATATTCTACAACGCCATGTATACGCCATGTACGTCGCTGTTAATCAATGCCCCTAATACATGTAATATAAACATTATCAAATCACTCGTATATTACACTCACTGAGTTATGCATGCACGCATGTCAACTAATGATCACATTATACAACGCTATGCATACGCGTCGAACATTTATCCTAGTCACTCATCTCATTGTTAACTATTTTTAACAATCGTGTATTACAATCACTGAGTTATACGCCAACGTTAACTATTGCATCTATTATCCACTGTTATCAAATTAATATTGTTTTACAATTAATGATCAATTACAATAATTACATCTAATAAAGTAACTTCAAAATCATATGCTAGTCTAAAGTTAATGTTTGAGAAATATCAAAGCTAAACGGATGTCGTAACCGCCAAACAAGATGGCGCCGCCCACTGAATACAAATGTACGATAAAAACTAATAAAATAAATACTGACCTCATTTTGCCTGTGAATTTCGCCGTCCAATCTCTGTTCCAATAAAGCAACTATATCAAGCAATCCCGGCCAGAACTAGGAGACAATGGGTTTTATAGCAAACATTACGCCCAAACCATTATTTCCCCCGTTCAGTCCGTGACAAACGTGGCTAAATCTGCAGTATTGGATCTACACGAGAGGCCCTTACACAATTTTGCCGTTTAAGGAAGATAGACCTATACGTTTACATGCATTAGCACAAAAATAAAACTTATGACACGGCCTCTCTGGCGGCCACTTAAAACGTGCACGCTTTTACGTGTTACATGAATATATCATGGAAATTGTGAATTTGATTCAACTCGTACAATAGATTAGGGTGTAACTGATAACTTACAAGAGCTATGTACGACCAATACGCTCTACCACTGACATTTTGTGACACATACCCATGTATACCATTTACATGGCTTTTGTTACTGTACACTTTAGTTCATATTTTGCCTATTGCCTTACCATGACTTGTGTCCATTTAGTTTAGTTTAGTTTATTTATTGTTTACTGGGACGCCTATTACCTTACCATGATTTGTGTCCATGTTTAGTTTAGTTCATTTATTGCTTACTGGTAGGTCAACCATGTTTTGTGTTATTGTACAGTTAGTTGTTAAAATGCGTATTGCATTAACATACCTCGCGTTACTGTTGACTTCAGTTTATTTATGCTGTACTGCGCGGCCAACATGGCAATACATATATCACTTCTATGCATTTTACCCATATACTGAAGGGATAAAGAAACGCATGGTAAACTGAAGATGATTCTAGGTAAGATGTCGAGTATAATGTTTAATATTTTTAAGTAAGAATGAAGAGTAATGCATGCAGAACAAACTTCAAAAACAATGATTTGTGTCTGGTAAGTGATTTAGGAGTAATTGAAGGGAATTGAATGGTACCACCTGTAATCTGAAATCGAAATGGACTGATTGTGGGAACTGGCTCGTCAATACCGGGTATGTCCCCCGTTCGCTCTCTCCACAGCCCTGATTCTCCTAGGCATGGAGTTCATGAGTGAGTTTATCCTCCTCATTGGGATGTTGGCCCACTCTTCCAAGAGGGCTGCTCTCAGTTGGACCAGAGTAGCAGGGGGAGGCTGGCGTCGTCGAACCCGTTTTATCCTTGACATGAGCAGTTCTCTTGCTTTGAAACACTCCCATCCCTGTTTTGTTCGTCTTTCGGGCAGTTAATACTCACTGTCAGACTGAGGGGAGGAGCACTGCCATACTGCAGCACATGCTTGCCTAATAAACACAACGGCTCACTCAGTCCTTAACATAAAACACACATGTACCCCGGGGATACCCCTGTAATACTTGCCTGCCTTAACAGCACTGAGATAAACATGATCTCACAAGTACACCCATACGTGACCTTAATACTGAAATTACCTGCTGGTGGTCAGTTCGCTCAAAAAGGGTCAGTCTATCAATTTCCCCGTGCATGTCCAAGACATTTGCTCCAGTTTGCCTTGCGCACCAAACCATGACCCTCGTATCCTCATCTATTCTACAAAGAGAACAGCACTGCCCTCAATAATCTCGTTGTATAAAACACTGTCTGCATTACAATGGCTAATCACCAACAACACTTTGTATACAAATGTTTCCATAACTGCTGCGTTCCCCTCCTCCACCCCTACAGAAAACGCCTATGCAGAAGAGGACTTCCACAGTGTATCTATCATTGCAGTGGATTACACTGTACCAGCACATTCCTCCGTTCCCTCTCACACTATGCCATGGATGACTGGCCAACCTATCAATATATTCAATCACCCAACCATTGAGGAGTTAGCTTTTCCACAGTTATTCCCATATGGTCGAGGAGGATTCTTCTCACAAAAGTTAGAACTTACCCCAAAGCAGTATTTCTCATGTCGCCTCCTCAATGAAGACACACGCTGGGCTTCAAACATGCCCTATATTTTCTGGTCTCTGAATGTTTTCGAACAAAGAACACTTCAGGACTGCATCACCACTGCAGTCCGCATAGTTCCAGCTAAAACCAATTTACAAGCCCATGACGTCCTATCCGGCTCTTACTCTTCCAAGGTTGCTGAAGACTTTCGATTCATGAAAAACATGAAGGGCACTGACGCATACTGGAGAGACCAACTGCACAACTTTTTGGCTAAGATGTACTTCCTCGGACCACCCACATTTTTCCTGTCCCTCAGTAGCAATGACTCTAACTGGTTAGAACTATATCGCTTCATTGATCCTGCATTGACTGTAGCTGCAGTTCAAGAGTTATCCAGTACACAGAAAACTCGCCTACTTCGCAACAATCCCATTCGAACAGCATTATACTTCTCAAAAAGGTGGGAAACCTTTTTAAACAAATACCTCCTCAAACAAACAGGGCCCCTCGGACACATCACAGACCATTTTGCACGTGTTGAATTCCAGAATCGCGGAAGCCCCCATATCCACGCCTTCTTCTGGGTTTCTGACGCACCTGACATGGAAACAGTAGCAGGTCGCCTCCTGGCACCCTCTTTCATAGACGCATACATCTCTGCTGAGCTCCCAGCAGCAGACAGCTCACCCCATCGACTAGTCACTTCCTTACAGACACATCATCACACACACACATGTTTCAAGAAGAAGTCGACCACTCTGTGTCGCTTTGACTTCCCGCGAGCACTATCCGAACACACCACGGTTGAATGCTCCAACATCTCTTACACCAGTGGTCGCTTTTACAAACTTACACGCTCACCTGGATTTTTGTTTTTTAATGATATCTCCTGCGATCAATCTTTAAATCATTAGAACCTCTTGAAAATATGCTTACTTCTTTCCGATGTTGATGGCGTTGAAGTCACAAATGGTTCTTCAGAACACTTCCCTTTCAACTGATCGCAAGCGACATCCGACTGGTCCCTTGACAGTAGATTTTTTCTGGGAGATGTTGAGGGGATCTTGATCATGATTGACGGACTTGCTGCTTTTTTGGTGGGGAACTAGATGTTGACCTCACTATTGGCCGGTCTGTAAATACTCAAAAGGTGATCAAACAACAAACACAAACATGGGAGAAATTTAGCAGACTGTTTGTTTTATTGAGTCTGTTCATGAGAGGTAATATAAGATGCAACACCTCTCACGCCTCCTAGCGCCAACTTACACTCAAACCATTAAAGGGAAAAAAGGCATTAATCATTAAATCGTTGTGACCTCCATAAAAATATGCTTACCTTTTTACTATGTTGAATTCCTTGCAATTGAGTTCACTGGAGTTGATTTTTTTTTTTTTTTTGAGGCGGATCTTGTCTGACGGACTTACTGCTTTGGTGGTGGGGAATTAGATACTGACCTCACTATTGACTGGTCTGTAAAAAATAGAGGGTTACATATATAAATGTACAGTTCAATGAAGTTAATAAACAATGTTTAATTTGTATTCATACAACTTCTCGTAAATATTGCCTTTCAGAAATCTTTTAAAAATAAATGGATACATTACACACTGATGTGGGGCATTTCCTCTACGCTAATTTTCATCATTGTAGAGATGGATGGTAGAACATGGATTTATATTGCAACTGATCGTTTGGGCCGAATAAATTTAATATACGAAATCAATTATCAATCAGCTGACTTTGTATGCTACTGTAATTTAAGATGCAATGATTAATTTCGAGCATGATGGGGCCAATAACGAACTGCCTACTTGGTGTCAGGGAGTGGTATAGTACAATGTGCTAACATCTTGAAAACTATTATAGATAGGACACTTTAAATGTATATCAATGTAAATTATTATATACCTGTTCTGTGCTGATTTTCTCCAACTTTTTGCGGAACTGTCGGAAGGTTTATTTTTTCTGAAAGCATAAAAATAGATTCTTTATATTATTACGGTAAACTGCATATATGTACAAAGCATGACTAAATAATTAATGTAAACATGTTTTCTGGCATTAAAATTCGTATAGATTTGAGCAATTACCAAGTATGATCACTTTGTATATAAACAGCATTTGATAGTGAAAAGCTTTCAGCTTCAATACACCATATGTATAGATATACGTATATTAGAGAGCTCCGATTCCTTGAGTCATATCTTTAATTATTGCACTTACTTGATGCTGGTCTCAAGGATAAAGACCGAATTTATCACCTACCAGAATGTATTGGTATATCTTATTTCTGGTCACTGATAGCCATTTGTTTTAATGATTCTCTATCAAAAATTATGAATTCTGGCATGGTACTGCGAAAGTATGATTCATCAGATGGGGTCAAACATATCTTGTTGTAATGTGTAGACTTTGATCCTATGCGTCAAAGGTACTACAGTGTTAATACTATGAAAGAGTTATTTGATACTCTAGATTTTAGTCTTGTTTTGGATTTCCTAAAAGAAATCAGACTTTATAAATCGATGTAATATTTTCCTATATATATTAACTTGTTTACAAGCCCGTTGGCGGGCATTTGTTGATTTACATATATTGCTACCATATCATCCCTTATTTGTAGATAGTTTTATCTTATACGTTTACATCATTTTTAATTACTACTTCAATCCTTCATCATTCATCCGTTTTTGCGCACAATATGACCTATTTATGTGTCGATGTGCCGTAAAACAACATTCATTCATTCCACGCTTCTCCCCCTTATACTCTGTTCGCATAATGTCGTCATCCACCTGTTCCGTCGTCTGAGGCTGTTCCTCCACAACCGGTGACTTCACAGTCTGTTTCTTCACATCCGATTCCTCCACAGTCTGTTCCTCCACGGCCGGTTCCTCCACAGGGTTCGAAACGGCCTCCTCTCTTGGTTCCACTTCCTGCGTTCTTTCTGGTTCCCTGGTGACCTCGTCGGACCTGAAATTATGTCTGGTTATGTTAGCATATGTTTGGGATGCTTGACAATCACGCCTCATGTGCTCTACGCACATACACTTTAAGCAAAGTGGGGGTCTGCCCTGAATGGTTAACAGCATGGATGTTCCACACTGAAACCGCATCACGTGAGGTATCTCAAGGCGACCCTTCCCCGAGACTTCAGTCGTTACCACACGCATACCATTGCGGATGTTCTGTTTATCATAAACAGTCGTGATATTTTCCACAGATATAACCTTGCCATAATCTGCAAGTACGTGCTTAACTAGAGTGTCAGTAATGTAACTTGGCAGCCAATGCATCCTTATCGAGATTGTTTGCTTGCCCAGCTGGGCCAGACGGAAAGCTTTACCACGGTATGAAAGTGAGTCTGCTGACCTTAGTGTTTCCAGTTTTTCCATTTCCCTTAGTGTGACGTAGACGCCATGGTCTGTTGGAGGGCCGCGGTAGAGTATGGTGACGTCATTTGCCTGTATCCCTTTCATCTTGAGCAGTTGAATGACTTCCGCTGTAGAGGGAGATTGCTCTGATGAGAATTTCCCTGTATGAACCATATCCGACTCGTCAAAGGACACTGGCAGTATCGCCGGCCTGTTTTGCACTGCTTGCGCCATTACTAAAATACTGAAGTATATGATGAGTATATAATAAGTGACACTATCCCCCACAAGGAGTGTAGCGAGTTATACTAGTTTTGTTTTTCATAAATACTTTATTATTTACAATAAAAAAGCGGTGGTGTAAATTGCCACCGGACGACACTCGTGCACATATAACGTAGAAAATCAGTCAAGAGAAGGAAAAAACTCACTGGAAAATAGTTCAGCTAATTGTTCATATCACACATAATTATTGTACTGTTCACTGTTCATATCACACCGTCACTATTGATTGTTTATAAGTATTACGCTTTTCTCTGTTCATGTCACAATATCACTGTTCATGTCACTAATCACATTTGATTGTCCACGGGTTAGAAGAGTTCACGTTTATCATTGGAAAAAAATCAGTGAGTTGTATTTATATTAATCTTAACAAATGCAATTGAAGCCTAAGACGAGTATCGTTTACAAAATATGTTAGTCATTTTTGTTGAGAACTTGTAACTTAAAGGCAGTTTTACTGAAAATAAATGTAGTCACGTCTAATATATTCATGCAACCTTAAGACAAAATAATGGTTTAATATTTTAATAATGTTTGATTAATGTGTTAACAATGTATAGTCACATATGGGATTGCCTTATATTTGACACCCCATGAAGGGCTCAACGACAATCACACCTGCGAGAAGACACCGCATAACAATATATATATATATTCAGAAATGTAATATAATATTAAGGGTATTTATATATGCAGTTAATACACTAGTTACAGATCACCTCCATGCGTCCGCCCGCGAAGGATGCCCGGGTGCATATCATGACTTCGCGGCCGAAGGCATAGATCTAATCAAACCTCAGTGCCACAAAATGTGAAGAAGGTCTACAGTGGACAGAATAGCAAACAACACCGACCAATAAGTCAGACGCCTGCGAATAATAAGAAGGACCATCCACCGGATGCTTCCCGCTAAGCTGCCAACCTAAACGCATGTATGTGACTAAAAACAATATCTTTTTGAAAAAAAATAAAAATATAATAATAATAATAGGGAATAGAGTTCTCAACACACATATCAAACATATCTGAAACGAGAAAGACAAGTCTAAATATTTTGTTTTAACATATAACTGGATGATTCCTAACTAAATGAATGAAAATGGTTCCAATATTGGATTACATATACATATGAATGAAGATGTATGATATTAACTACAATATATGAGGTAATGATTCCAAAGCTGGATTACATAGTACGCTGAAAGTGATATTTATATTATAAAATCATTAATTATCAAAAGAGACTGTAGCAAAGTATGTGTGTATATCGAGACAAGGATCAAATGTTAATTCATTTGTTGTAATATTTATAGTTACGAAACTGTTATCGCACCAAAAATGTGCAAAGTCAGCAATATCCATTCTGGCCAAATCAACGTACATCCTATATTTAATTTTATTCAAAAACTTTTAAACTAAGGAAAATGACGTAAATAATTAATTTTCATGTTTTGTAAAGTTTCTACAGCACTTTTCCTCCCTGCGACTTCGTGTTCATGTCCACTGTGTC
Organism: Cyrtodaria siliqua; assembly: GCA_037043455.1. NCBI lineage: Eukaryota > Metazoa > Mollusca > Bivalvia > Adapedonta > Hiatellidae > Cyrtodaria > Cyrtodaria siliqua. The sequence continues at coordinate 145,827 of JAWPHD010001864.1, read as the reverse complement.
TATAGAACAGTAGTGTGACGTCGCGTTACCCGGAACAATACAATGACGTCACAATATAGTGACGTGTCGGCTACCGCCGGTCATGGCCTATGGTTTAAACGGCAGGCAAGTCCCGAAAAGTTCGTGATTTCACAATCCCGACCATCGTACTACCAGCGTATAGCTCCAAAGGCGAGAGACATCCAGCTATGCAGTTCCTAGAGAAAAAAGGCAAACACTTGGTGCAACGTTCGAATAAACAGTGAAGAAACACGATACGTTAAAAATTAATGAATCAGTTAAAGGGACACACGGCAAATCTTGGACACACGGCATATCTTGAAGTGTAATGAAATCAACATAATATGCAAAAACAGTTTGCTAGCTCTCAACTGTTCTTATAAATAATATTAATGTTTGAACAAATGCAAGTTATGTAGAAACGGACGCCGTGAGTTTTTAAAACAATCAAGATTGCCGTGTGTCCCTTTAAGAAAACAACAGTGAAACAGAGGAAAAAAAACGACGAATATAAAAAAAAGTCTACAGCACCCGGTATTCCCAGGCGGTCACCCATCCAAGTATCGCAGGCGTCAGCCCAACCGAAGTGCAATGGGAGGGCCTCTGCCTGGGGAAACCGCCTTTTTTGTTTTTCATAAATTCTTTATTGTTATATATATATACAATAAAACCCAAGCGATCTAAACAGTCGCTTGGCCGGCTCTCTTTAATAATAAAGAGATGACATGTATGATTTTACTGAAAAGTATTTCTTCAACTGTATAATGTACTTCAAACGTATAATGTGCATGTATATATAGTCCGAATGTTTATTTAATCACTGTTCACTGTTCACTATTTAAACTCACTGTTCATAATATCTGTTCACTGTTCAATATCTCCTATTCACTGTTCAATATTTCCACTGTTCAATATTTACTGTTCACTGTTCAATATTTGCACTGTTCAATATTTACACTGTTCATTGTTCAAATGAGAGATGCGTCGCGTATGTATAAAGCAGTGAGTTATATTATTGTTGATAATTTTAAAGTACGTTTAACAAACGAAATAAAATATCTTAAAGAGAGCCGTTTACAGAGTGTGTTAGTAGTTTCGTTGAGAACTTTTAACTTAGAAATAGGGGAAATTAATTCAAAATAATGCGTCACATTTTTGTAATAATTATGCAACCTTAACATCAGATTTTTGGTAAAGTTAGTATATGTTTTGCAATAGTTTACAGTACATTTTCACATGTGGGATTGCCTTATATTGAACACCTTAACAAAGGCTTCACGACAATCGCACTTGTAAGAAGGCGCCACATAGTAATACATATTATATATGTATATGTTCTAAAATAATATAATATAATTGCCAGTTACAGATCCCCCCAGTGCGCCGCCCCCCCCCCCCCCCCCCCGCGAAGTAAGATCGGGTACGATATCTGACTCCCCGTGGGAAGGCATTGACGTAGATACAACACCGGTGCCACATGTAGTGGGGAATGTCTACAGTGGACGGAAAACAGACGACACCGACCAATTGATCCGACGCCTGCGAAAAACTAAGAAGGAATGAATGAATGAATGGTGTTTTACGGCACGTCGACACATAAATAGGTCATATTGTGCGCAAAAAATTATGAAAATGAAGTTTTAATTAAAATTAATGTAAATATATAAAGATAAAACTATTAAAAATAAAATTAAAATAAGGGATGATAAGGTGTAATATAAACTATGTATGTAAATCAATAAATGCCCGGCAACGGGTATATAAACAAGTAAATATATATAAGAACACATTACAATGATTTATATAGTCTGATCTCTTTCAGGAAATCTAAAACAAGACTAAAATCTGCAGTATTAAATAACTCTTTCATAGTATTAACATTGTAGTACCTTTGACGCATAGGATCAAAGTCTACACATTCCAATAAGATGTGTTTGACCGTTAACGGTGCAAAGCAGGGTATACATTCCGGTAATTGCTCACCTTGTAATAAATATGAATGAGTATAACGTGTATGCCCTATCCTGCACCGGGCTAGGACAACTTCCTCTCGACGAATGGGTCTACTAGAAGAACGCCATTCTCCAAGTAACGGTTTAATTGGATGGAGTTTATTGTTAACTGACAAATCCCAAGCGGCTTGCCAAGAGTTACAAATATATGTGTTAATACAACTTTTAAAATCAGTATAAGGTAATTTGGTATTAGTTATATGTAAATCTAATGCTGCCTTAGCAGCACTATCAGCTCTATCATTACCACGTATTCCTACATGGCTTGGAAGCCAGCAGAAAATAATAACATTATCAATTATAAGAGAATTGTACTTTTCTAAAAGTTGAAGCACAACTGGGTTATCATGTTTCATATTACCCAGTGCTTGAAGAGATGAAAGGGAATCAGAAAAGATTACAAAATGGTCATCATCAGATTCCTGAATATAATTTAAGGCAAGTTCAATTGCCTTAAGTTCAGCTGAAAAGATAGAGGCCTTGTCAGGTAGGCGACTCTTTATGCTGTGTTTGTGAACAACAGCTGCTGCAGCTACCTTATCTCCATCTTTTGAGCCATCTGTGTAGATATGTTGAAAGTCACAGTATTTCGATTTAATTTCATTAAATTTGCTTTGAAAGACAGTAGGGTCTGTACTGGATTTGTTATTATTACAAAGATCAAAAATAATTGTTGGAGTTTCCAAAGTCCACGGTGGAATTTGTGGTACTTTGTACTTGGCAACCAAATTAAGGTCGATTTCAGTGTCTCTTAATTTTGTTTTAATACGAAGACCAAATGGTCGAATGGCCTTCGGTTTTCGATCAAAAAGAGGGTCACAACTAGGATTAAAAACATTATCGAAAGTTGGGTTTGAAGGGTTAGACTTTAATTTAATGGCGTACTGAAGAGCTAATTTGTCTCGTCTGTGAGACAGTGATGGTTCATTGGCTTCAACATATAGACTTTCGGCTGGTGATGTACGAAAGGCACCTAAGGCGAGTCGTAATCCTTGATTATGTATAGGGTCGAGCATCTGCAAGTACGACTTGCGAGTCGATCCATATACTATTGAGCCGTAGTCCAGCTTGGATCTGATAAGAGATCTGTAAAGTCGCAAGAGGACTTTTCGATCTGCTCCCCAATTAGTGTTTGCAACAACTTTAAGTAAGTTAAGAGCTTTATGGCATTTGGCCTTCAAGTATTTAAGGTGTGGTATAAACGTTAATTTACGGTCGAAAATAAGACCAAGGAATTTTGTCTCATCCACTACTGGTATTGGTGACCCATCCAGTGTTAGATGAGGGTCTTCATGATGTTTACGAAGTTGACAAAAGTGCATACAATTAGTTTTAGATTTAGAAAATTTAAAACCATTTTCATCAGACCAGGTCTGAAGTTTATTGAGACATTGTTGTAATTGTCTCTCGATAGTATTCATGTTTTTTGCACGATAACATATAACAAAGTCGTCAACATATAGCGAACAATCCACACCTGGATTGATGCATTTTACTATACTGTTAATCTTTTTATTAAAAAGTGTTACAGATAGTATGCTGCCCTGTGGAACACCCATCTCCTGTTCATGAATATCAGAGAGGGTTGAACCCATTCGGACACGAAACTGTCTAAAAACTAAGAAGGACCAATCCGACAGGTATCGTCCGCAGACCGCCAACCTGAACTGCATGTAAGTGACTTTAATATATTTTGAAAAAAATGGTGGGAAAAACAGTTCTCAACACATATTGTATGGTTATATACGATCTGTAATCCCATCACCAGTACTTGAAACAACATACCTGAAACGAGAAAAATATTGTAAATATTGTGTTTTTAACATATAAACGGATGATTACCTAACTACATGAGTGAAAATGGTTCCAATACTGGATTACATATACATATGAGTGAAGATGAATGAGGCTAACTACTGAATATGAGGTACTTATATTGATTCTAAAACTGGATTACACAGCACGTTGCAAATGATGATGCATAAATTAATTAGCAATCAATAGAAACTGGTGTAAAGTACGTTTTAATATCAAGACAAGGATCAAATGTTATTTCGTTTGTTGTAGCATTTATAGTTCCAAAACTATAATCACACCAAAAGTGACCAAAATTAACAACACCCATTCTGGATAAATCAGCGAACATTCTGTATTTAATTTTGTTCAAAAACTTTTGGACTAATGCAAATGGCGTAAACGTTTTGTCTTCGTGTTTTGTAAGGTTTCTACAAGTTCAGATAATATGTCTGGATTCTGTAAGTAAAATAAGTGCGATATTATGAATATCTCTGTCTAATTTTGGTAAGTAAAAAAATCTAAATACTCGTTCACTAAGGATGAAGTTACATTGACTTATATTTTTCAAAATCTTTAACACAATCTGATTTAATGGTTGAACCATTTTGCATTCTATGAACAGATGACTTACAGTTTCTATTGATTTACAAAAGGGACATGTTTTATCTTTAGTAATATGTCTCATTGACAAATAATAATTCACATATATAACATCATGACATATTCTCCAGGTAGTATTTCTGACATCTGGATCGATGCATGGTTAGTATAAATTGTTAAACACTTGTTTAAAATCAATTAAAGGGAAGTTCCTCATAACCTTTACATGTGTATGCCTGATATCTAGCAATACCTTATAAAAATCTCTTGTCTTTGCATTGTCAAAGGAAAAATCTGAACGATGTTGCATGACTTTCTTATAAACCTTTAAACAAAATTCATAAAAAGGGGGAACAAACGCTATGAGGGATAAGGTTACTTGCAAAAGATTCATTGTGTTTTCTCAAACTGAGACCAATCCAATATTTGGCAAAATATGTCCATCTGGCATTGTGATTGGTAATAAGCTTTTGTAAATGGTATAGACATAATGCTTGACATTTTATGTCAAAGTTTGGTATGTTTAAGCCTCCCTCCTTAAAGGGCAGGTATAGCGTATTCCTACGTACAGGTTCAAAGGTAGAACCCCATATAAATCTAAAGGATGATTTTGAAACATGTTCAAATAATGTCTAGGCATATTGGTAGCCGCGGCGTAATATAAAACTTTACAGATAGCTACCGAGTTTAAAACAGTAGACTTACCTTTAAAGGAGAGCTTTCTCGACCTCCAAAGATTAAGTGTATTGTTAAATTTTAAAAATATTTTTGACCAAATCTGATCTGGATTGATATCATAACCGTAATGGTAACCTAACAACTTAGTGTTATTAATCCAAGAAATGCCAAAAGGATGATCAGAACGATTTTTCCATTTACCTAAATACATACCATTTGATTTTCTATAGTTGATTCTCGAACCAGATATTTGCTGATATAAATATATATAATCAAAATACTTTTTAATTGAAACATCATCAGTCAAGATTCCTGTATTGTCATCTGCATATAAAGACATTTTAACTTCGAAATCGGACCCTGGTAATTTGACACCGTTTATAGAAGGGTCATCTTGGACTTTTTTTGCAAAAGGTACGAAACATATTATGTACAAAAGAGGAGACAATGAACACCCTTGTCTCACCCCTCTTTCGATATCGAAAGTTTCCGAAATATAATTATTGACCATTACAGATGATTTCACATTATTATATAAAACTTTTATCCAACGAACGAAACCATCGTCAAAACCAAATGCTTTTAATGTGTCATATAAATACGACCATGATAATTTATCAAACGCTTTTTCCTGATCCATGTTAATAAAAACGGCTGTTATGTTCTTTTGTTCGATATAATCAAATACATTGCGCAATAAATAGGAATTATCGAAAATTGTTCTGCCTTTAACAGAGCAGGTTTGACTTATGCCGATTATTTTGCATAAAACATTACCCAAACGCTTACAATAACTTTTGAAAGAATTTTTCTATCAATGTTTAACAAAGATATTGGTCTATAAAACTTCATGTCCTCCGAATTCGTGGAGTCCTTACAAATAAGCGTAATATATGATAATTTTTGCGATTCAGACATTTCTCCAAAGTCATAAACAATTTCATAAAAGGATTCTAAAATATCACCAAATAGGTGAAAGAATTTCAAATAAAAGCATCTTGTTAATCCGTCACTTCCAGGGGATTTATTTGGCAACATTTCCTTCAGACTCTGTAAAATTTCTTCTTTAGAAATTCTACGTTTTAATAAGATATTATCTAACTGACTTAGTTGTTGCAAATTTGAAAGATAAGTGTCATTTAAAGAGCTATCGACAGGCTCTACAGAATATAACTCTTTGTAAAATGTTCTAAAACAATTTAGAATATCTTTAGAATTATCGAAAGTAACATCACTTTGTTTGATAGAAGAAATAGTCTTACTTAAGCTCTTAGTTGTTTCCCTATGTAAAAAATAACTTGTTCCTTGGTGTCCAAAATGTTCGCCTTACGTCTTATAACTGACCCTGCTTGCATTTTTGTTTCGATAATCTTAATTCTATTTTTAATTTGTTGTTTGGTATGTAGTGTATCAGGGGATAAATTTAAATTTTGGTAATCTTTTTTAAGTGTTTTATATTCGCCATATAATTCTTTATTTTTATCTCTACTATATTCAATGCAAAACTCTTTAATTTTAATCTTCATTAGATCCCACCATTCTAAAGTAATAGAATCTGTTCTACTCATTATTTTCCAATAATATTCAAAAACACCTAAAAATTCTTCATCTTCAAGTAATTTATCATTAAATTTCCAGTAAGATTTTCCAAAAGACAAGCCTTTATTTAAATTTAATTTTAAACTTATAAAGTCATGATCTGAATATGAACATTGTAAAATGTCAGAGTCAATTAATGCGTCTGTTAAACTCTTTGGAATATAAAACCTATCACCGGCAGCCTATATATTTATGTTTGTTATCAGTTTCTGAATTAATGTGTCTCACCCATGATACGGTTCTTCTATTTGGATATAAAAACCTAAAACAATCTATTAACTTATGTTTATCAATAATATTATTAAAAAGTTTAGATCCGACGGTTCCCTTATTTAAATTACCTCCAATCTTATCTAGATTTGTGTTTATTACAAAATTAAAATCTCCCGTTAAAATTAGATTTTTTGCACTATCTAAATGTGGTATTGTTTCAGTGAAAAATGTATTCCTATCATTAGAATCTTTTGGTGTGTATACATTAACAAGCCTGTAATTAATTAAACCATTTACCTAAAAATCGGTATAAATAAGTCTACCTTCGAAATCTGCATGGAAATGTGTAACGTTTATATTTGTATTGCATATCAAAATAACAACGCCTCTAGAGTCGGACGAACCGTAACTCCAATAACATTGTTTCGATAGACCTAAACTCATTTCTATTTTCTTTGATAAAAAGTAATTTTCCACAAAGGTTTCCTGTACACATAAAATATCAATACAATTTTCTTTAATATAAGATTTTAGATAATCTTGTTTTTTCCTGGATCTAAATCCATTAATATTTATGCTTACTATATTCAAATCCATTGTGCCTTATTATATATTAAAGAATAAATCGAATTCAATAAGGACAACTCGAAAATAATATAGCGCACGAGCTTCTGCCCCTGTTCGGACATACACACGAACAAAAGACCCATTGCTGGTCAGACGGTTTATAAAAGTTGAATACAAAAGGTCGTCACAGTGACTAGCGCTTATCGACAAAATAACAAAAGGCACATTTACTCGCGATAGATTTAAATCCAATACAAGTATCAAGTATCTTTGCATAGCGCAGATAAACCTGATAAAACATTTTATCGATAAAGTGTCTGGTAAATGAAACATGTATTGGAAAACTAAGGACAGTGAGCGTGTAGCGTAATATAAACACTATTGTGTAAACATTGTATATGTGTAAGCGAAAAGGGTACGAACGTTATAGGGATAAACAAATGTCCAGGCAATACATGTATATATATGGAGTATTGTCGTATGAATAAGGACGCATTTTATCGATAAAGTATTGGAAAATATGATTTTGCGTAAAATAGAACATGTAAATGTAGTGTGTATTGGCTAACAAGGGATAGTATGCAAGTAGTGTAAAATGAACGATAGTGGTACAATAATACATGTCGCGTGTATTGGCCATAAATAAAATAGTGATTTAGACTAAATATATCTTGTGTAATCGAAAATAGCGACTCAGCGGATAGTGTACCGATATAATAAAATAAACAGTCGACAAATAGGCAAAATTTAAGCGTAAATATCCAGGCAGTATACATAGATATTGCCTTATATATTAAATCGCTATTCAAGGTCGTAGTCCATAAGGCGGTCTTGGGTCGAAGCCACACGGGAATAAACATATCCGAATCATTATTCAATAAATCAAAATCCATTTTCAGTTGTCAACAGGAAATAAATTATGACATTATGACATACCATGCCATGCCATTTCTCGTGAAACTTATTGATAGCCTCTCCGTGCCCCTGAGTCGCTAACTCTTCGTAGGGGTTCGGTGACGCTGTCAAAGGGCTCAACGGGTGACGGCTTGAATAACTCATCCGGGATTTATTCCGGGGGAAATACTCTCTAAAGGAATCTTTAATACCTTCTTCCTCGTCGTCTCTAGAACCTCTCTTTTCCCCCTTTTCTGCCTCTATGTCCATGCGGCTCCTCTGTATAATGTCAGATGGTGCTGTTGGTGTCGTTGTTTCCTGCGACTCCGTCTCGTTCGTCTCAGATGTTTCAGGCGTTTCTGTCTCCACTGTCTCCTCTGTTTCCGGTTATTCCTCTGTGTCTGGCGTTACCGGTGTCTCTAGTGGAGTATCCACATGATTCTCCAACGTTTCCGTTTCCACCGGAGCTTGCTGTTGGGGAAAAGCAGTCCGTCTGGCAGCTCCAGCGTACGTCTGCCTGAAAGAGAAATCTGGGCAAGCGGAACGTAAGTGTCCTACAGTAGAACATCTAAGGCATAAAGGTGGTCTGCCCGCCATCGTTAAGAGGACGGAAGTGCCGCAACCAAAATTTATTACGTGCGGGATTGACATCTTCTGGCCCTCATCAACCTCTAATCTTACAACACGAACTCCAGTCTTCAGCTTAAACTGACCATGAGACGAATCCATTCACTGAATGTCAATAACTTTGCCATAATCACACAGGATGGACTTAATCAGGTTATCGTTTATGAACAAGGGTAACCAGTGTACTCAAACTGTTACGACCTGCTTTCCATGGGCAGTCAGCTGAAATTCCCTATTACGGTAAGTTAAAGGGCCTACTTGCCTCAAGGCTTCTACTGTGGCTTCCTCCATTAACGTTACATAGATCCCGGCGTCTTCCGGCTTCCCACGGTACAACCCTTCGACATCCGCCGGTGTGATGCTGTATTTGTTGAGGAGGCTCGTTACATCGGGCATACTGACATTTCCTCTGGCGGTAATCTTGATTGTCCTGGAGACAACATCTGTATCGAAGTACGTCTGACTCAGAGACTCCTGTATGTTAACGATCGCTGGCATATCTGCAAACAGACTAACAATACGGTAAGAATATGGATGAAAAACTATCCCTCGCAAGGAGGGTAGCAAAGTATACTCTAAGCAAGGGAGGTAATCACGGATGATCACGGTATTCCCTGTACCAGGTAAGTATGCTCGAACTTGCATCGGGCGAGATGTCATTGGCGACGTCTTTACTTTCCAGTGGGTGTGCCATAAATGACACTCAGTCGCACGTTCTCGTCCAGATCTGGTTCCATTGACATACATATCCATTGTTTTGTTTGTTCGTTACCAAAAATATCGCCCAGTCTTCGTGTTGGGCTTGTTTGGCAGTCTTTGATTGAAACGTTTGACCTACGTATAGAAAACGTTGCTCTGCACATCCAAAGGAGGATCTATAACTGACTTTTGAAAACGATGTCCTACACATCCAAAGGAGAATCTATAACTGTCCTTTGAAACATAAGTTAAAGACGTGCCACCACTGTAATCTTATGTCTTAGATCATGGGTCAAAATTAGGAAAGCATGCTTTTTAAAGGAATACACGGCAATATAATTGGTAAATAGTATCAAAATTAAATAAATAGGCAAATACAATTTGCTTATTAATTCTTATAATTAATATTAATGATTCAACAAATGTCAGTTATCCAGAAAAACTAGCGGAATGCCGTGAGGTTTAAAAAAAAAATCAAGATTGCCGTGTGTCCTTTTAAAATCAAAATGATACTGGACAAATAAAAAGTGTTTTGAAGGTCTTCCCTATAACTCTATGTAAAACTGATCCAACAAGTGCCGCTAAGCTCCCAATTCAAGAAAAAAAAGAACCAAGGTTTCTTATGAGAAAAACAACAGGAAATATTTAAAAACAAAACAAAATAATAATAATAATTAACAAAATTGAACCCATCACCCATCAACCAAGGTTTTCCTACGAGACAAAAAAAAGGTATGCCTCCAGTGAGATCTTAACCTACGACCCCTTGGGTTTCCAGTTTACATTACCGCCATAACTCCGGTGTTACTGATTCGATCTGGCTGGTTCTCAAACTCGTTAGAGCTTTCATTGATATCAACAATCTGGCCAAGTTTGGGAATGATCGAATTCAAAACTAAGGCGCTAGAGTGCTCACAAGGCTGAAAATGGCATATTTCAACAATTCAATGGCACATTCGTAATTCTGGTGTATAGCTGGTTTTCGAACTTGACCGAGCTTTCATTGATAACAACAATCTCGAAAAGTTGTGTGCACACAACGTTATATAATATTTCTGTATATGTTTGTGGTGGAATGTCTTGAACATAACACCAGATAATGCATGCCTAGTGTTTACACTACGAAGTGTGCTAAGTGTGCTAGTTCTGCGCTTTACACTGTACGTTACCCAAACTATTATTGACCATATTGCCCATTGGCACACTGAGCATATTTGGGCCGAGCATTTTTGGAACACGCTGACATATTCGGTACTTTCGCCAGAATCAGACGAGCGAGCGAGCCAGCCAGCCAGCCAGCCAGCCAGCCGGCCAAAAAACAAACAATAATCGGGAACGCGCGATCGATGAGAATCGGACCATGGGTGACTGCCGTGACTGCCGTTGGGACCCGGCCGTCTTTGAAAAATGATGACTAGAAATAGAAAAGTAACACTATGAACATACCAGTTTATAAATTATAGTGGCAGCACTTTTCCTCCCTGCGACTTCGTGTCCATGTCCACTGTGTCTATAGAACAGTAGTGTGACGTCGCGTTACCCGGAACAATACACTGACGTCACAATATAGTGACGTGTCGGCTACCGCCGGTCATGGCCTATGGTTTAAACGGCAGGCAAGTCCCGACAAGTTCGTGATTTCACAATCCCGACCATCACACTACCAGCGTATAGCTCCAAAGGCGAGAGACATCCAGCTATGCAGTTCCTAGAGAAAAAAGGCGAACACTTGGTGCAACGTTCGAATAAACAGTGAAGAAACACGATACGTTAAAAATTAATGAATCAGTTATCTGATACACTCAAGTGATATGAAAACGCAACACGGGAATTTCCGCTATATATTGTATGTACAATATGCTGCTTTTAATCGAATGGTACATGGCTACGTAAGACAACAAATACTAAAACAACAAATAATACTGCAAATAGTATTCCTGCAATGTTTCATTATTCACAGAGTACGCGTTTGGCTCAATCATGTGAGCAAACTTAGGATGCAAAATTTTGCAAACTATTTACGTTAAATACAGTACTGAACTAGCTCAATTTTTCGAAGAGCAACTTCAACATTGATGAAGTTCTTGTTACAAAGTGTAGTGTGATTAAAACGTTTACAACATCACAGTTGTGTCCTTTCTTTAGTTAACTGCAACTTTTTGTTTTAAAAAACATCTTGGGATTTCTTTGGAATATTATGTGCAATTAAGTGTGCAGTATATACAATATATAGCGGAAATTCCCGTGTTGCGTTTTCTTATCTCTTGAGTGTATATATTTACTTGTTTATATACCCGTTGACGGGCATTTGTTGATTTACATACATAGTTTATATTACACCTTATCATCCCTTATTTTTTAACAGTTTTATCTTTATATATTTACATTAATTTTTAATTAATATTTCATTTCTTCATTTTTCATCAATTTTTGCGCACAATATGACCTATTTATGTGGCGACGTGCCGTAAAACACCATTCATTCATTCATTCATTCTTTTCGTGCTCATCGTCCATATACTGGACAAATTATCACACCTCGTCACCGAGCTTCCAGACTGTTATGGGCACGACGTCATTTGCATTTCACGCGCAACCAGTGGCAATCGGTACTTTTCAGCGATGAGTCGCGGTTTACTGTCAGCCATGAAGATGGCAGAATACGCATCTATCTCCGTAGAAATGAACGACTTGCAGATTGTTGTATTCGGGAGAGAGACAGATTTGGTGGTGGCAGTATTATGGTCTGGGGTGGGATAATGGGAAATCTGAAAACTGATCTGGTCATTATCCAAGTAAATGTCAATGCTCAACGTTACATCAATGTTTTAAACAACACAATGATACCATTCATGCAAAAAAACGGACCTGGCACTTTCCAGCATGACAATGCAAGGCCTAACACGGCGCGTATATCCACACAATTTCTTGCTCAAAATAACGTTAACGTCTTGCCTTGGCCCGCTTTATCCCCGGACTTGAACCCCATAGAACACATATGGGATGAATTGGGTCGGAGGGCCAGGTCCAATCATCAAATTGATTCCGTAAATGACCTCCAAAATGCACTTCTGTTAGAATGGCAACGTATTCCAAACGCGCTCATACAACCTTACGTAAATTCAATGAGGCGACGTATTCTGCAATGCATTCGTAAAAATGGAGGTCACACTGGTTACTGATGCTTTTTATAACATCACTTAGCGCACTCAGTCAGTAATTTCTTGTTTCCAAAAGCTGTGTGATCATTTCCATTTTTCAGGAATTTTCATTCCACCCCTCTCAACTTAATTGTTCATAAAAAATTATGCAATATCTGATTGTTATCCAATAAATTACACAAACACATCGATATGGCATTGAAGCTTCGATGACAAAAAAATTATCCCCGAATATACATTTATCAACACAATATATACTTTTGAAGTCTATGTAAAGTTTTCATTTTGGGTCAGTGTATTTACTTGTTTACAAGCCCGTTGGCGGGCATTTGTTGATTTACATGTATACATAGTTTATATTGCTACCATATCATCCCTTATTTGTAGATAGTTTTATCTTTATACGTCTACATTATTATTTTAATTACTACTTCATTCCTTCATGATTCATCGGTTTTTGCGCACAATATGATTTATTTATCTGTCGACGTGCCGTAAAACACCATTCATTCATTTTATTGCTACCATATCATCCCTTATTTGTAGATAGTTTTATATTTATACGTTTTATTATTTTAATTACTACTTCATTCCTTCATGATTCATCGGGTTTTGCGCACAATATGACCTATTTATATGTCGACGTGCCGTAAAATACCATTCATTCATTCAAATTAAGGCCATCCAATATAATATTTTGCAAAAAATGTCCAACTTGCTTGGTGATTATTAATAAGTTTTTGTAAATGCGACAAAACAAGGGCTTGGCACGTTAAATTTATGTTAGGTATATTTAGGCCACCTTCATCAAAAGACAAAAATACAGTATTTCTTTTAACAGGTTCAAAGGTGAATTCAATCTGAATCTGAAACATGATTTCTGATATAAATTACAATAATGAATCGGCATTAAGCCTGTAGTTACATAATACAATATTTTGCAAACAGCAACAGAATTAAGGACAGTAGACTTCCTTTAAAAGGACAGTTGCCTTGTTTTCCATAAGTTAATTGTGTTATTAAATTGATTAAAAAGTTTATTCCATAGATCATCTTCGTTTTTATTATATCCAAAATGATAACCTAGAAGTTTTGTTTTCAAAACCATGATCCGATCTATTTTTCCATTTACCCAAATATAATCCATTAGACTTTCGATAGTTAATTTTTGAACCCGATGTTTTTTGAAAACGTTCTATCCAATGAAAATACTTTTTAATTGATAGCTCTGATGTAAATATACCAGTGCTGTCATCCGCGTATAAAGACATTTTAATTTCGATTTTACTACCTGGGGCCTTTATGCCTTTAATATCGGTGTCCTCCTGTACTTTTTTTGCAAAACAAATTACATACAATAAAGAAATATAAAAAGATCGGACAGGGAAAGTAGCATTCAAGGAGGAAGTCAACCAAAAAACACAGAAACAAACTAGCAAACAGACAAACACGAAGGCAAAAGCAATAATAAATGCAAACGACATCACAAACACAAAAGGGTTGACAATAGGGCTACCGCCTTGGTACGGTCTGTGACAAAGTAGGCCACTTAGGGATTGAACCGGTTCTTGGTTGCACCAAACCTCACACTTACCCTACTGTCATCCCATTAAAACAGGACAGTGTAAATAAAGAAATCCCCGCCATGATCTAATCTCTAACCAACAAGGCAGCATCAATAGGCAATATAAGTAAAACACAAATATGCTCGTGTAAATATAACACAAAAGAAACAAAGCCTAGAAAGCCACAATGAAGGTACTCGCTGACTTTCCAAATATAAAAGTAATTTAAGGACTCTTCTGCGACAAGGACTATCACAACCTGACTTCTATGGTGATGTGATTTATAAACTTCGTAAGATTCTTGGTCATGATCACTTTCATGCTATCTTTGTTCAGCTTGTTAAAAGTTTGTCGAAAGAGGTTATGACCCTATCATTTTGCAACGTACTGCATGCTTGGTGGTGGACCCTTTTACAGTTTACCACTATGCTTTCCTCTTTAATTGTACGATGACCGGGCAGGCTGTGGACCCTATGATGACGCCTACCTAAAGCCCATTGGGACGGTGGCGTTTGATGTTTGTCTATGATCTTTCTTGTCGTGCCCTTAATGGTTTATTCTCTTGTTGCTCTGGCTTCTGCCAAGTCATTGAGTACCTTTATTGTGGCTTTCTGGGATATTGTTTTTTTTTGTATTATATTTACACGAGCATAGTTGTGTTTTACTTATATTGCCTGTTGATGCTGCCTTGATGGTTAGAGATTAGATCATGGCGGGGATTTCTTTATTTACACTGTCCTGTTTTAATGGGATGACAGTAGGGTAAGTGTGAGGTTTGGTGCACCCTAGAACCGGTTTAACCCCCAGTGCCTTTGTTGCCCCTGACCGTTCCAAGGCGGTAGACCTATTGTCAACCCTTTTGTCTTTGTGATGTCGTTTGCATTTTTTATTACTTTTGCCTTCTCGTTTGTCTGTTTGCGTGTTTGTTTTTGTGTTTTGTGGTTGACTGTCGTCCTTGAATGCTGCTTTTCCTTGTCCGCTATTTTTATCTTTCTTTGTGATAGTCCTTGTCGCAGAAGAGTCCTTAACTGACTTTTATATTTGGAAAGAAGATCAGGGTAACGATAATAAAATATTTTGCAAAGGTTTTACGAAGTTTATGGTCGCGGTAACCCTGATTGAGTAGCTTTTTAGTTATACAAAGATTACGAATATTAAAGTCCTCAACTCGAGTACAAGCTCTTGAAAAACGAATAAGTTGAGACACATACACCCCATAAGAAGTTTCTTGGGGAACATCCCCATCCAAGTGGGGATAATTAACAATGTCAAAATTAAAATCATCTCTCTTGTCATAGACTTTGCTAATTATTTCACCATTTTCAATCGAGAGATCTAAATCAAGAAAAGCAGCGTTATTATCAGATATATTAGCATTGTTAAGCTGAAGTTCATCGACAAGGAACAGCGCTGACGGACGCCGAAATTTATATCAAATGGTTGTGAAATGAAATTATTAACAATAACGGAAGAGTTATGTTGTCGTAAAGTATTTTCATTCATCTTATAAACATATCGTCGAAACCAAAAGCTTTCAAAGTATCATATAAATAAGACCAATCTACTCTTATCAAATGCTTTTTTCTGGTCCATTGAAATAAAAACACCACGTAATTTCTTTTGTTCAATATAATTAAAAATACATGTGTAAATGATCATTATCAAAAGTAGACCTACCTTTTTTTTCGCAGGTTTGACTATTGCCTATAATTGTAGGTAAAATATAGCCTAAGCGTGTTTAAAAACTTTTGATACAATTTTACGATCAGTATTAAGTAAAGATATAGGTCTATAATATTTCATGTCAGATGCAATATTGTCGTTTTCGGCCGTTTCCAAAGGTCCATTATCATACTCCTTTGCATATTAAAGTTATAAGACATTTTTTGTGAAGTGGATATTTCACCATTATCATATGCCAATTGAAATAGTTTTTCAAGGACCAGGACGTCACCGAATAAGTGGAAAAGTTGATGATAAAAAGTACTGATGTCCATCACTTCCAGGAGATTTCCAAGACTACATTTGTACTAAGCTTTTTAAAATGTCATCTTTAAATAGAGGTTTACTTAAAAGTGCATTATCCAAAAAACCAACTTGCGCAAGTCGTTTAAAAATATATCATTATATGATTTATCTACTGGTTCTTTCGAATAAAGATTCTGATAAAAGTTACGAACACAATTTAAACTTTCTTTTGATTTAGTATATGGTATATTATCAATAATTTCAGAAACAGTTTTCTTTGGACATTCTGCCTTTTCTATGTTAAACAAAACATTTGTTTTATTTCTAATTATAGTTGCAGCTTTCATTTTATTTTCAATGGATTTTAATTTATGTTTGATTTCTTCCTTACATTGTAATGCATTATTATCTGATAAACTTCTATTTTGATAATATTTCTTTAGCTTCTTATATTCTCCGTATAAGTATTTATGTTTATCTTTGCTATTATCAATGCTAAATTCTTTTATTTTATTTTAAATTAAATCCCACCATTCTAAAGTAATATGATTCGTTCTACTGATTACTGTACAGTAAAATTCAAATGCATCAATAAATGCATTATCAAGAAAAGTATCATTAAATTTCCAATAGGATTTTCCAAAGGATAATCTTCTGTTTGTAGTTAACGTTAAAGTAATAAAATCGTGGTCTGAGTGGCTGCAGGGTTATATTTTTGAATCTACCAAAGCATCTTTTAAAGAATGTGGGATATAAAATCTGTCTAGCCTACAACCTATATATCCGAAATTATGTGATGCATTTCCATTAGAAGTCATTTTACTTATCCAAGAGACAGCACTTTCCGTAGGGTAAAGTTTTCTAAAACAAACTAAAAGTTTATGCTTATCAATAATGTTATTAAACATTTTAGAACCAACATTGCCTTTATTTAGATTTCCACCAATTTTGTCTGAGTGTGTTTGTTACAATGTTAAAGTCTCCAGTCAATATCAAGTTTTTGGCAGTTACTAGAAATGGTATTAACTCTGTTAAAAAATGTATTCCTCTCTTGAGTATCCTTAGGTGTGTAAATATTAATTAATCAGTAGTTTATAAAGTAATTTATCAAAAAGTCAGCGTTTGCTAATCTGCCATCAAAATCAGTATGGACTTTTTTCATGTTTACATGTCGATTACAAAATATTATTACAAAACATTCCCTTTCCAGAAGCACTAAAATTGATTGAAGAAAATTATAAAATTTCAAGTCCGACCTCTTTCGCATCTATTCTCAAAACAACAGCAACACACATAGAATGCAGGGATGCAGGTACGCAATACGAACCACAGTCAGAAATTCAAATTACAAAGAATACTTCCTCAGTATCAAATTCAAACAGAAGTCAACAAATACAACTTAACAAACCAAAATTAAATTGTTCACCTAAATCAAACACAAAATCGGCAAGCTCTGGTAAAATCAAGAGCACGTCAATTTCTCAGAATTGGAAAGCGGGTTCTTCTAAGACTGCGAAGTCTAGTAGCTCCCCAGTCGTGAAGCCTAATACTTCCTCGGTTGGAAAGCCTAGTGCTGCTCCAACTAAGGAAGTTATAAAGCCTAGTGCTTCTCCGACTAAGGAGCACAAGGAACAGCCAAAGGTGTATAACGGCCCTATTGAGCTGCATGACAAATTCAGCTCATGGACATTTCAGAGCCAGCAGCTACACTGCCACTTCCATCCTCTCATAAAAGGTTAGTCGAGTTGCCACTTCGGCTGATTTCTTCCGGGGAGGAGGACTCGTCAGTGGAGATGTCACTGCTTGAGTGTCCTAAGACCTCTCCTAAATCCAAGGCCAAAAATAAAAATTAAATTAAAAATCGCGTTAGCGCTAAATAATGGGTAAAACTAATAAGATCATTCAATGGAATTGTCGAGGTTTGAAACCAAATTATGATGAAATCAGCTTAATTTTCTGCTTAATTTTAAATAAACACAACCCTATTGCATTTTGTCTTCAAAAAACATTCTTGGTGGAGTTTAATCGAAACATTCCTCACAGACCTGTTGCGTTGAAAACAAATTTGCAAGCTATTGCGGTCAGTGTTACGATGCACAGTTATAACAATATGTTCCTTATATTTACCACCTAGTTCTTCACTAGACCCTAACGATCTAAATCACCTAGTTGCACAAGTGCCAGCACCTTTTATACTCTTGGATGATTTTAATGCACAAAACTACATCGCGGGTTGTAAAGATACAAACGATAAAGGCAAGAGCATTGAGGATTTCTTAGCCAAAAACAATTTGTGTCTTTTTAATGATAATAAGTCACATACTTATTTACATCCTGCTACAGGCTCTCATTTTTCCATTGATTTAACAATATGCGATTCAACGCGTTTGATGGATATTTCGTGGAGTGTTGGAGACGACGACCTCTGTGTAAGTGACGACTTCCCCATATTTCTTGAAAATATCGGCCCTCCACTTCTCGAAAAAATACAAAGATGGAAACTTCGCAAGGCTGATTGGACTACGTATCTCTTTGCGAGGACCAATTAAAGCCTTCCGTTTTCGAGGATGTCGACTACGCTTTTTACCAAAACTCTTCATGATATAGCTGATCAAACCTTTCCAAAAACCTCGGCTAATCCAAAACGCCCACATAAACCATGGTACGACGATGACTGCAAAAAGGCAGTCAGCGATCGTAAAGCTGCATTAAATAATTTGAACTTGCGGCCAACTCAGACAAATTTAGATAACTTTAGACTTTTTCGTGCGAAAGCCCGTCGTACTATTAACGCAAGAGGAAATCCTGGAGATCTTACGTCTCTAGGCTGAATTCTCGCTCATCTCTTAAGAAGACATGGGACATGGTCCGGAAAATAAGTGGTAAGGGTAATTCTAGTTCTGTAAATCATCTTAAAACTGATAATGAGGATATTACTTCTGTCAAAGATATTACGAACACTTTGGCAGAAACTTTTTCTAAAAATTCTTCTTCTGAAAATTGTCAACCAAATTTTCTAAAAAATAAGAAACTAAAAGAACAGAAGAAGCTGAATTTCAAGTCTAAACATTTGGAGAAATACAATAAACTGTTCACTCTCAAAGAACTTCAAGAATCCCTTAAAAAGGCTCATGATACATCAGCTGGTCCTGATGATATCCATTATCAATTATTAAAATATTTACCTGAAACCTGTCTCTCTACACTTCTTGATATATTTAATAAGGTTTGGATGACAGGAAACTTCCCCGATTCTTGGTGGGAAGCAATCGTTATTCCAGTCCCCAAACCTGGAAAGGATCATACGGACCCAATAAATTATCGCCCTATTGCTTTAACGAGTTGTATATGTAAAACCATGGAACGAATGATTAATGAGAGACTCGTTTGGTACCTGGAATCCAACAAGCTGATAACAAAGTATCAAAGTGGATTCCGGCGCCAACGAGGCACAACAGACAATCTCATTCGATTTGAATCATTTATTAGGGAAGCTTACGTAAAGAAAGAACATCTAGTAGCTGTATTTTTTGACTTGGAGAAAGCTTATGATACTGCATGGAAGTACGGTATCATGAATGATCTTCATGAACTTGGTCTTAGAGGTCGATTAGCAATTTTTATAGAGAATTTCTTAGAGGACAATGGGTTCAACCCTCTCTGACATCCATGAACAGGAGATGGGTGTGCCACAGGGCAGCATACTCTCTGTCACCCTTTTTAGCATAAAAATGAACAGTATAGTTAAATGCATCAATCCTGGTGTGGATTGCTCTCCATATGTTTACGACTTTGTTACATGTTATCGTGCAAAAAACATGAACACTATTGAGAGACAACTGCAACAATGTCTGAATAAACTTCAGACCTGGTCTGATGAAAATGGTTTTAAATGTTCTAAATCTAAAACTAATTGTATGCACTTTTGTCAATTACGTAAACGTCATGAAGACCCTCATCTAACACTGGATGGGTCACCAATACCAGTAGTAGATGAGACAAAATTCCTTGGTCTTATTTTCGACCGTAAATTAACGTTTATACCACACATTAAATACTTGAAGGCCAAGTGCCTTAAAGCTCTTAATTTACTTAAAGTTGTTGCTAACACTAACTGGGGAGCAGATCGTAAAGTCCTTTTACAACTTTATAGATCTCTTTATCAGATCCAAGCTGGACTACGGCTCAATAGTATATGGATCGACTCGCAAGTCATACTTGCAGATGCTCGATCCTATACATAATCAAGGATTACGACTCGCCTTAGGTGCCTTTCGTACATCACAAGCCGAAAGTCTATATGTTGAAGCTAATGAACCATCACTGTCTCATAGACGTGAAAAGTTAGCCCTTCAATATGCCATTAAATTAAAATCTAACCCTTCAAATCCAACTCTCGATAATGTCTTTAATCCTAGTTGTGAACCTCTTTTTGATCGAAAACCGAAGGCCATCAGACCATTTGGTCTTCGTATTAAATCAAAATTAAGAGACACTGAAATCGACCTAAATTTGATTGCCAAGTACAAAGTACCACAAATTCCACCGTGGACTTTGGAAACACCAACAATTATTTTCGATCTTTGTAATAGTAACAAATCCAGTACAGACCCCACTGTCTTTCAAAGCAAATTTAATGAAATTAAATCGAAATACAGTAACTTTCAACATATATACACAGAAGGCTCTAAAGACGGAGATAAGGTAGCTGCTGCAGCTTTTGTTCACAAACACAGCATAAAGAGCCGCCTGCCTGACAAGGCCTCTATCTTTTCAGCTGAACTGAAGGCAATTGAACTTGCCTTAAATTATATTCAGGAATCTGATGATGACAATTTTGTAATCTTTTCTGATTCCCTTTCATCTCTTCAAGCACTGGGTAATATGAAACATGATAACCCAGTTGTGCTTCAACTTTTAGAAAAGTACAATTCTCTTATAATTGATAATATTATTATTTTCTGCTGGCTTCCAAGCCATGTAGGAATACGTGGTAATGATAGAGCTGATAGTGCTGCTAAGGCAGCATTAGATCTACATATATATAATACCAAATTACCTTATACTGATTTTAAAAGTTGTATTAACACATATATTCGTAACTCTTGGCAAACCGCTTGGGATGTGTCAGTTAACAATAAACTCCATTCAATTAAACCGCTACTCGGAGAATGGCGTTTTTCTAGTAGACCCATTCGTCGAGAGGAAGTTGTCCTAGCCCGGTGCAGAATAGGGCATACACGTTATAGTCATTCATATTTATTACAAGGTGAGCAATTACCAGAATGTATACCCTGCTTTGCACCGTTAACGGTCAAACATATATTACTGGAATGTGTAGACTTTGATCCTATGCGTCAAAGGTACTACAATGTTAATACTATGACCGAGTTATTTAATACTATAGATTTTAGTCTAGTTTCAGATTTCCTGAAGAAAGTCAGACTACTTAAATCATTATAATATGTACTTGTATATATTTACTTTTTTGTTAGCCCGTTTTCGGGCGTTTGTTGTTTTACATATATACTTTGTATTACTACCATATCATCCCTTATGTTTTAATATTTTTATCTTTATATGTTTGCATTAATTTTTTAAAATTATCCTTCATTTCATCATCATCATTCAATCAGTTTTTGCGCACAATATGACCTGTTTATGTGTCGGCGTGCCGTAAAACACCATTCATTCATTCATTCTCTTAAGAAGAGATGGGACATGGTCCGGAAAATAAGTGGTAAGGGTAATTCTAGTTCTGTAAATCATCTTAAAACAGATAATCTGTCAAACATATTACAACCATGACCATTTTGTAATCTTTTCTGATTCCCTTTCATCTATTCAAGCACTGGGTAATATGAAACATGATAACCCAGTTGTGCTTCAACTTTTAGAAAAGTACAATTCTCTTATAATTGATAATGTTATTATTTTCTGCTGGCTTCCAAGCCATGTAGGAATACGTGGTAATGATATAGCTGATAGTGCTGCTAAGGCAGCATTAGATTTACATATATCTAATACCAAATTACCTTACACTGATTTTAAAAGTTGTATTAACACATATATTCGTAACTCTTGGCAAACCGCTTGGGATTTGTCAGTTAACAATAAACTCCATTCAATTAAACCATTACTCGGAGAATGGCGTTCTTCTAGTAGACCCGTTCGTCGAGAGGAAGTTGTCCTAGCCCGGTGCAGGATAGGGCATACACGTTATACTCATTCATATGTATTACAAGGTGAGCAATTACCAGAATGTATACCCTGCTTTGCACCGTTAACGGTCAAACACATCTTATTGGAATGTGTAGACTTTGATCCTATGCGTCAAAGGTACTACAATGTAAATACTATGAAAGAGTTATTTGATACAGTAGATTTTAGTCTTGTTTTAGATTTCCTGAAAGAGATCAGAATATATAAATCATTGTAATGTGTTCTTATATATATATACTTGTTTATATACCCGTTGACGGGCATTCGTTGATTTACATACATAGTTTATATTACACCTTATCATCCCTTATTTTTTAATAGTTTTATCTTTATATATTTACATTAGTTTTAATTAATACTTCATTTCTTCATTTTTCATCAGTTTTTGCGCACAATATGACCTATTTATGTGTCGACGTGCCGTAAAACACCATTCATTCATTCATTTCAAACACTGGCAGAAACTTTTTCAAAATATTATTCTTCGGAAAATTGTCAACCAAATTTTCTGAAAAATAAGAAACTAAAAGAAAAGAAGAAGGTGAAATTCAAGTCGAAAAACTTGGAGAAATACAATAAACTATTCACTCTCAGAACTTCGAGAGTCCGTTAAAAGGCTCATGATACATCAGCTGGTCCTGATGATATCCATTATCAATTATTAAAACATTTACCTGAATCCTGTCTCTCTACCCTTCTTGATATATTTAATAAGGTTTGGGTGACGGGAAACTTCCCCGTTTCTTGGCGGGAAGCAATCGTTATTCCAGACCCCGAACCTGGAAAAGATCATACGGACCCAATAAATTATCGCCCAATCGCTTTAACGAGTTGTATATGTAAAACCATCGAACGAATGATTAATGAGAGACTCTTTTGGTACCTGTAGTCCAACAAACTGATTACAAAGTATCAAAGTGGATTCCGGCGCCAACGAGGCACAACAGACAATCTCATTCGATTTGAATTATTTAACTTGGAGAAAGATTTTGCTACTGCATGAAAGTACGGTATTATGAATGATCTTCATGACCTTTGCTTTGCACCGTTAACGGTCAAACACATCTTATTGGAATGTGTAGACTTTGATCCTATGCGTCAAAGGTACTACAATGTTAATACTATGAAAAAGTTATTTGATACTGTAGATTTTAGTCTTTGTTTTAGATTTCCTGAAAGAGATCAGACTATATAAATCATTGTATTGTGTTCTTATATATATTTACTCGTTTTATATACCCGTTGACGGGCATTTGTTGATTTACATACATAGTTTATATTACACCTGATCATCCCTTATTTTTTAATAGTTTTATCTTTATATATTTACATTAATTTTTAATTAATACTTCTTTTTTCATAGATTTTTGCGCACAATATGACATATTTATGTGTCGACGTGCCGTAAAACACCATTTATTCATTCATGACCTTTGTCTTAGAGGCTGATTACCCATTTGTATAGAGAAATTCTTAGATGATAGACAGTTTCCTGGTCTGATGAAAATGGTTTTTCTAAATTTAAAACCAATTGTATGCACTTTTGTCAACTACGCAAACATCACGAAGACCCTCATCTAACTGGACGGTTCACCTTTACTAGTATTGGATGAGACAAAATTCCCAGGTCTTATTTTTGACCGTAAATTACCGATTATACCACACCTTAAAGGCCAAATGCCTTAAAGCTCTTAACTTACTTAAAGTTGTTGCAAACACTAATTGGGAGCAGATTGAAAAGTCCTCTTGCGACTTTACAGATCTCTTATCAGATCCAAGCTGGACTACGGCTCAATAGTTTATGGATCGACTCGCAAAAACAATCGGACAGGGAAAGTAGCATTCAAGGAGGACAGTCAACCACAAAACACAGAAACAAACACGCTAACAGACAAACAAGAAGGCAAAAGCAATAGTAAATGCAAACGACATCACAAACACCTCACACTTACCCTACTGTCATCCCATTAAAACAGGACAGTGTAAATAAAGAAATCCCCGCCAGGATCTAATCTCTTACCAACAAGGCAGCATCAATAGGCAATATAAGTAAAACACAAATATGCTCGTGTAAATATAATACTAAAAAACAATAGCCTAGAAAGCCACAATGTAGGTACTCAGTGACTTGGCAGAAGCCAAAGCAGTACGAGAATAAACCATTAAGGGCACGACAAGAAAGATCATAGACAAACATCAAACGCCACCGTCCCAATGGGCTTTAGGTAGGCGTCATCATAGGGTCCACAGTCTGTCCGGTCATCGTACAATTAAAGAGGAAAGCATAGTGGCGAACTGTAAAAGGGTCCACCACCAAGCATGCAGTACGTTGCAAAATGATAGGGTCAAAACCTCTTTTGATAAACTTTTTAACAAGTTTAACAAAGATAGTATGAAAGTGATCATGACCAAGAATCTTACGAAGTTTATAAATCACATCACCATAGAAGTCAGGTTGTGATAGTCCTTGTCGCAGAAGCGTCCTTAAATTACATTTATATTTGGAAAGAAGATCAGGGTTACGATAATAAAATGTCCACCACCAAGCATGCAGTACGTTGCAAAATGATAGGGTCATAACCTCTTTAGACAAACTTTTTAACAAATGACAGTATGCCGATATAATTAGATAAACAGTAATATTTACACATGGTATTGTGTAGGCAAGAAGTGGACGAATATTATGGGGATAGATAGGTTTTCAGGCAATTCACATATGTGATATTGCCGTATAAATTAAAGTGTTATTCAAAGTCATAGTCAATTGTTCTGTCCAAGTTCGAAACCAATCAGGATAAATATTAGCCAAATCGTTATTCAAAAAATCAGTATCCATTATAGGGCATAGGTTGTAAACAGACTTATTGTGACTTTGACATATCATGCCACTTTTCGTGGAGCTCCACTTTTACATCATCGTTCCCCTCACTCACAAGAGTATCATAGGGGTTCGGGGATGCTACCGTGGGATTGACGGGGCGCGGCCTGATGCATTACTCCTGTGGTTTTGGAGCGGGAAATGCTGACGAAATGAATCTTGATTAACTTCATCTTCGTCCTCATCTGTATCTTTTCCACGCTTCTCCCCCTTATCCTCTGTTTGCATAATTCCGTCATCCTGATTCACCTGTTCCGTCGTCTGTGTCAGCTCCTACACAACCGGTTCCTCCACAGTCCGTTCCTCCACAGGCTTCCTCTCGTGGTCCCACCTCCTGTATTCTGACTGGTTCCCTGGTGACCACGTCGGACTTGAAATACTGTATTGTTATATTAGCATATGTTTTGGATGCTTAAGACGGACAATCACGCCTCATGTGCCCTACACACATACACTTTAAGCAAAGTGGGGGGTCTGCCCTGAATGGTTAAAGGCATAGATGTTCCACACTGAATCCAGATCACGTGCGGTATTGCAAGGCGACCCTTCTCGGAGACATCACTGGTTACCGCACACATACCATTGCGGATGTTCTGTTTATCTTAAACAGTCGTGATTTTCTCCACAGATATAACCTAGCCATAATCTGCAAGCATGTGTTTTACAAGAGTGTCTGTAATGTAGCTTGGCAGCCAATGCACCCATACTGAAATTGTTTGCTTGCCCAGCTAGGCCAGTCGGGAAGCTTAAATACGGTAAGAAAGTGAATCTGCTGACCTCTATTTTATCCAGTTCTCTCAGTGTGACGTAGACGCCATGGTCTGTTGTAGGGCCACGGTAGAGTGTGGTGACTTCCGCTGTAAAGGGAGACTGTGCTGATGAAATCTTCACTGTATGTACCAAATCCTCCTCGTCAAAGAACACTGGCGGTATCGCCGGTCTGTTTTGCACTTCCATAACTGTAAATAATCTTAATTCGACGATAAACATGTCGCCAATACTTAGATAATTCTGCCCTTATGTTGATGTCGGAGTATATTGACAATAGGTATATTATAATACAGTTGCACGTGCTTTATTATACTGTTGCACGTGCTATTGTTTGTCGGAGGTGTAGTATTGGTTTGATTTGTTAAAATGGATAAATGATTGACAACTGGGACATGTTAATTAGTGAGGAGGGTATGAGGGTATACTATTTCAGCAAGAGAGGTATTTTTTTCTTCTTTTTCATAAAGTCTTTATTCTTTATAGTAAGATCCCGGTGGTGTAAATTTCTACTCGGACGATACTCGTATACATATAACGTAGAAAAACAGTCAAAAGAAGAAAACACACTGGAAAATAGTTCAGTTAAGTGTTCATATCATTATACTGTTCACTGTTCATATCACAATTTAACTGTTGATTGTTTATAATTATTACACTGTTCACTGTTCTTTTCAGCTGAACTGAAGGCAATTGAACTTGCCTTAAATTATTGAACATGCCTTAAATTATATTCCGGAATCTGATGATGACTATTTTGTAATCTTTTCTGATTCCCTTTCATCTCTTCAAGCACTGGGTAATATGAAATATGATAACCCAGTTGTGCTTCAACTTTTAGAAAAGTACAATTCTCTTATAATTGATAATGTTATTATTTTCTGCTGGCTTCCAAGCCATGTAGGAATACGTGGTAATGATAGAGCTGATAGTGCTGCTAAGGCAGCATTAGCTTTACATATATCTAATACCAAATTACCCTATACTGATTTTAAAAGTTGTATTAACACATATATTCGTAACTCTTGGCAAACCGCTTGGGATTTGTCAGTTAACAATAAACTCCATTCAATTAAACCATTACTCGGAGAATGGCGTTCTTCTAGTAGACCCGTTCGTCGAGAGGAAGTTATCCTAGCCCGGTGCAGGATAGGGCATACATGTTATACTCATTCATATTTATTACAAGGTGAGCAATTACCAGAATGTATACCCTGTTTTGCACCGTTAACGGTCAAACACATCTTATTGTAATGTGTAGACTTTGATCCTATACGTCAAAGGTACTACAATGTTAATACTATGAAAGAGTTATTTCATACTGTAGATTTTAGTCTTGTTTTAGATTTCCTAAAAGAGATCAGACTATATAAATCATTATAATGTGTTCTTATATATATTTACTTGTTTATATGCCCGTTGACGGGCATTTGTTGATTTACATTACATAGTTTATATTACATCTTATCATCCCTAATTTTTTTAAATAGTTTATCTTTATATATTTACACTTATTTTTAAATAATACTTCATTTTTCATCAATTTTTGCGCACAATATGACCTATTTATGTGTCGACGTGCCGTAAAACAACATTCATTCATTGTTCACTGTTCAAGTCACAATATCACATTTGATTGTCCACGAGGGAGAAGAGTTCATTGGAAAAACATCAGTGAGTTCTATTTATATTAATCTTAACAATTGCAATTGAAGCCTAAAACGAGTGTCGTTAACACTATATGTTAGTAATTTTTGTTGAGAACTTATAACTTAAAGGCAGTTTTTACTGAAAATGAATGTAGTCACGTCTTATATACTCATGCAAACTTAAGACAAAATAAGGATTTAACATTTTAATAATTTTTGAACAATGTATTGTCATATATGAGATTGCCTTATATTTGACACCCCCTTAAAGGGCTCAACGACAATCACATCTGCGAGAAGACACTGTATAGTAATGTATATATATTTACAGATCTACATAAGTTTTGACTAATTTGTTCACGGTGTATTGTCACATGTGGGATTGTCTTATATTTGATACCTTGAAGGCCTCAACGTCAATCACACCTGCGAGAAGACACCGCATAATATATATATATATATGTTTACATATTTATATGGATCTAGACAGAAATGTAATATGATATTAAGGTTATTTATATATGCAATATATACACTAGTTACAGATCACCTACATGCGTCCGCCCGCGAAGTAAATTCGGGTACAACCCGACTCCGCGGCCGAAGGCATGGATGTAATCAAACCCCAGTTCCACAAAATGTGAAAAAGATCTTCAGTGGACAGAATAGCAAACAACACCGACCAATATGTCCGACGTCTGAGAAGGACCCTTCCGCCGGATGGTGCCCGCTAAACTGCCAACCTGAATACATGTATGTGACTAAAAAAATAGATTTTTGAAAAAACAGGCAAAAGAGTTTTCAACACACATATCATGGTTACGTCGTCTGCAATTCAACACCAATACTTGAACAAACATACCTGAAACGAGAAAGAATAGTCTAAATACTTTGTGTTAACATATAACTGGATGATTACTAACTAAATGAATGAAAGATGGTTCCAATATTGGATAACATACACATATGAATGAAGATGGATGAAACTTACTACAATGTACCGATTCCAAACCTGGATTACATAATACGATTCAAGTGATATTTATATAATAAAGTCAGTAATTATCAAAATAAACTGTAGCAAAGTATGTTTATATTTCAAGGCAAGGATCGAATGTTAATTCGTTTGTTGTAATATTTATAGTTCCGAAACAGTTGTCGCAAAAATTATTTTGATAAAAACAAAGAATTGTGAAGGGGTTTGATTGTTAAATATACATCGTTACATGTGTGTCAATATACGAGGTAAGTATTGGTTGTTGTGAACACAGCCGTGTAAAACAGAACGGGATTTATTATTACTAAAGTATCAATAAATTCAATAAGGACAACCGAAAATGAAATAATAAGTACGAGTTTCCGCCCCTGTTCGGACATACACACGAACAAAACCTCATTGTTGGTCAGACATACAACGCTAAATACAATAAAGACAAACTTTGTGTAGACTAAATAAATAATACGACAAAGACACCATATGCAGTTATGTAATAACGGCTCATAGGTAGACTCTGGTACAAACGTTTATTGTATACACCGTCTTAGCTGAACGTAGACGGACACACGAACAAAAGACTTGTTTGCAGTAAAAATATTTTCCAATAATTTAAATCGTGAAGCGATGCAATTGTTGAACGTTAATTTACCTGTCGCTAGGTTATTGGAAAAATAATCAAGACGGAGGCAGATATCTGAATGGTCAGCGGGAATTTATTTTGTTATCGATAAAGTATTAGAAAAATAGTGTTGTGAGTAAAAAAACGTACAAGTAAATGAAGTGAACGTTATAGAAATAAACAAATAGCCAGGCAATACATGTACATATATGGAGTATTGCCGTTTGGATTAAGTTGTTTTTTCAAAGTTATTATCGATTGTCCGGTCCAAGTTTGAAACCAGACGGGAAAATAATTTGCCAAATCGTTAAACAAGCTGACTTCTCGTGGAGCCTGTTGACGGTGTCTTTACCCCCTCTGTCCGACAGGACTTCATAGAGCCTTGGGGTCACCTCCAAGGGGATCAGACTTCTTCCGGGGAGGAGGATCCATCAGTGGAGATGTCGCTGCTTGAGTCTCCTAAAACCTCTCCTAAATCTAAGGCCAAAAATAAAAACAAAATTAAGAATCGCCTTAGCGCTAAATAATGGGTAAAACTAATAAGATCATTCAATGGAATTGTCGAGGTTTGAAACCAAATTATGATGAAATCAGCTTAATTT
The DNA here is from genome assembly GCA_037043455.1 of Cyrtodaria siliqua. Taxonomy (NCBI): domain Eukaryota; kingdom Metazoa; phylum Mollusca; class Bivalvia; order Adapedonta; family Hiatellidae; genus Cyrtodaria; species Cyrtodaria siliqua. The sequence goes on along the minus strand of JAWPHD010001864.1, from coordinate 115,712 downwards.
TAAATGAACACAACCCTATTGCCTTTTGTCTTCAAGAAACATTCTTGAAGACAAGTGATAAGGTATCTTTTAAACAATACTCACTATACAATCATATTTGTGATACCGGGGACAAGGCCACTGGTGGAGTTTCGATAATCGTTAATCGAAACATTCCTCACAGACCTGTTGCCTTGAAAACAAATGTGCAAGCTATTGCGGTCAGTGTTACTATGCACAGAGTCATAACAATATGTTCCTTATATTTACCACCTAGTTCTTCACTAGACCCTAAAGATCTAAATCACCTAGTTGCACAATTGCCATCACCTTTTATACTCTTGGGCGATTTTAATGCACACAACTACATCTGGGGCTGTAAAGATATAAACGATAAAGGCAAGAAAATTGAGGATTTCTTAGCCAAAAACAATTTGTGTCTTTTCATAGAGCGTTATTATTCATGAATATAGAAATTCAGATAACTATTACTGTGTATGGAAACCATTGAACGCTCTAGTACTGTGATGGAGTTTGACCTAATTCGAGATTCCATATACTGCATATAGTGCACAGTGAAGCGTGAATTTGCTGTACCCCTCGTGTATGGAGATAGTAAATTGTGAATTCCACTTTCTGTATAATGTTTTGAGTCGATGTGAAATACATTTTGTTCTAATAAAATTCCAAGGAAGTGTTGTATAGATATATGTGTGTTTTATATTGAGAATAAAGTTACTTTAGACCTCACTGTCCAGATCGGCAATACTCGGGAGGCGTTTCATGAAAGTAATGTATTGTTGGAATAGCCTGACGTCATAGCCTCTGTTTCATATTTATTTATTTTCATGCTGATGCGGCCATCTTTTTTTCACACATGAAATCAAAGAGAGCTTTTGACGTTGTGCAATTAGGCGTATACACTTTGTCGTAAGTAGAATATGTGTTGTAATGTGGAGAAAGTTGACACCGTCGACTGTTGTACGTATTATAAAGTTTGCAGACGCAGTTGATGACTGGTTTGTTATTGTTTGTCAATTTCGTGTTTGTATAGCGTGACCTAGTTCACTGCGCTTGATGACATAACTTGTTTGTCAATCAATTTCCATGATTAAATATACGGGTGAAAAGTCGGAGGGTAGTGTGTCCACAAACATGGCCCTTAAATGTGTAGTTGATGTTTGCGCATTTGGTAACCGTTAGTAGCTATACTAAAGTAAAAACGGGAAACCCTCGGATATTTTCATTTACCGCCATTTTTTGCCTGTTTGGCGCGTTAATTTGTTTCAGCGATTCAGCGAAGTGAATCGTCGTATTAAACGCATGTATTGTAAGTAATATGCTAAACTGTAACAGTATTATGTGTTTTAATTGGAATTTGTGTGTATATGCGTTAAAGAGTGGTACAAAAGTGTCGTATTTTTAGTGTCTTCATAGCGACAGGACAATTGTTATCAGAATAGAATGGAATATTTCCATTGAGAAACAATAGTGAAGTTCAGTGACTTCCATTTGATGCAAGGTGACCACGAGCTCGACTCCTTTTTCAAAAAATGACTTGGATCCTACATGTATCTATCTATATACCGATACTGCAACACCCCCTTTCGACGATTATGTGCAGGTTCCCTGGGTAGAACCAGTATTAAGCAATGTGTATTAATTATCTTGCTCAAGGATAAATGACATGGCCACGGCGAGGATCGAACCCACGACCTTTTCGATCTGAAGTTCGGTGCTCTACCACTGAACCACGTACTCCACTATAAATGTAAAAGGATAATTCTCTCTGATTTCTTGTACTGGTTGTACCCAGACAAAGTACGTGGTCTGCCTCCACCACAGAAAATTGTCCATGATATGTAACCCTACATGTGTTGGAAAATGACGTGCCACACATGCTTGATGGTGTGTGACAGGTGTCGCTGAAGAGTGATCTGTGTGTTTTTTGCGCATGGCATGCCGGTAAGCAATGGCGGTGTAAGCAATAGTACCGTCTCCTGTGTGTTATATTGTCGGGGAGGACTGGGCACTATCTTCTAATTTTGACAGGTTAATTTCTATATACATACTCATGTCAGATCCATAAATTGGCCAATATTTGTTACAAGTTGACTGATATAATGTATTAAATAGTTTGTCGCCACCTCTTGATTAGCTTGCGGCAAAATAGCAGAATACCCATTTATTATTTGGAAATAAAAGTACTTCAAAAGCCATGAAAGAGAAAGCGTTATGTTTAGATGGTTAAATGATGGTAAATAAAAGCATTAGGTTGCACTTATTAAGCTACGAACTTTTGTGTTTATACAAACGAATAATATGTTACAAAATGTTTTATAAATTTACTGAAATATAGAGTAATCCATTGGCGGTTATGCGTATGTAGGCAAAAGTCATATTTTGCTCGGTAATGCGAGGCCTATCATCAGTTGTGACGTAGTCGGTGTATGTATAAAATGAAACGTGCTCCAGTTGGAATATGCTGCAATGAATAACGTGCCGTAAAGATTTGCCTTTATAGTTTGTCATGATATTTGCCTTTATAATTTGCCATGATTGATAAAATGAATAACTTTATGTGTAACATGTATAGTGAGTCTTTAATACTTATAATATATTGACAGAGTTTGAATGATGTCCTTCTCAGTGTTGTGATACCTCGCTCTGCTGCGTGTTGCTGGTTGTTTGGCTTTTACCAAGTTTTGCAGAGATGGTGTGATGGTAAACGAAGGTCTTTGTAAGGTTAGTATTACGTATGTAGTTTGCTGAGTGGCAGATGTGTGTTGCACTTGTGTGTTTAGATAAAGGCTTGACATTAACATTTGTCCCCTTGTCCTGTGCCATGTAGATTCTACTGGGGAAAAGTTAATTGTCCCAGGTGACCTGTGCTAAGGGCAACTGAATTTTAAAACAAAGAAATGAATTTTACATGCTTAAAACTTATGACTGAAAAAATGTCAAGACGTTGGTGAGCATATTGTAAATGTCAAAGAAAACCCATCTTGTTTTCATTGGTGGAATGCATGTGATTGAATGTAATGTCACTTTCAAGAGTGATCTTGTATTTTGTATCAATTTTACATGTAAATGTGACTGGGGACGACTGAAATGTGTAAAATTAAATTTCAAACCCTGCCTATATGGCCATTCATATATTAATACCATCATTTGTAAATGGTAGAGGCTTATATGGCCATTCATGTATTAACACCTACAATTGCCCATGGTGGAGGCACACAAGATGTGAAGCCGCTTTGTCTGGCTCATTTTCGTTTGTGGTTGTTATTGAAATATACCCTAATTTGACATTGTGTGGTTCATGCTTAATACACCGTGCGCTTTTCAATCTTCACAAGTCTTCGAATTAATGGTACATTTTACAAAACAGATACTGTTACCATGTGTTTTCCTTCCAAGGTTTAGCAAACTTTATTCCCTGTGCCCTTTTTCACATGATGTTTTGGATTGTATTTTCAGTGTACACGTACCCTGCATTGGTGTGAGTCCTGCTACAGGTGTTGAAAAAAAAACAGCAGTGAGTGAAGACCTCCCAGGTTAGTATTTTACACTGGAGTAACCTGTGATGTTTTATTTTGGCATCATGACTTTCCCTACATCATCTCTCACTTGCAAGTGGTAAGCAATGGAGATACATATATTTTAACTTACACGATCCATGACTGTCATGTCAATATGTGCATATCGACTATGGGATAAAGTAGACCTTGTATCGGTGGAGCTACGGCTGTGGTTTTGTAAAACCTGGTATTCCTAGTTGTGTGTGAATCTTCTCACACAGTCTTCAGCCGTTCCTTTGTTTTAACCATTCAGGATGCCTACCAATGAAGTTTAGATATGCATATTGATTCCACATCAAAAATAACCAAGTAATACCACAGCTTTCCCTGATTGTTGCCCGACGCATCTGTGTTCCGTACACAAGTTTTTCTTCAGTGGAACTTTATTTAAAGAGAAGAAGATGGGAACTGTTTTCTTTTAGGTGAGGGTAATGAAACACTATACGACCATGTTCACTGTAATGTGACTGCTTTTGTCTGAGTGTGTATTGGTATCATTTGCAAAAGGGTGAAGAGGGAAACAACACAATATATAACCTTACATGTGGTGCAATTGGCGTAAGAGGCATACAAACACGCATTTAGTATCCTCACTTTGACAGTAATTCTGTTCTGTTCTATGGTTAAGGTATAAGTCAGTGGATTTATGCCTAACAAAACATATAGTGTTGCCATGTTAAACTTCCTTTACTTCCTCCCATTATGTCTTGTACACGTGTTTACATGTTGTTGTTTTTTCTTATTTCCAGTGTAAACATATTTTGCATTGTTGTGTGTCCCGCTTGAGGTGTTCACAGAAAGCTGCAGTGGCTGAAGGCATTTGCCAGGTTAGTATTTCACACTTTGGTAATTTGTGATCAATTATTGTTTGTGGTGTTTGGTTAGTATAAATCTGGAACATAAGTGATACTGTTACATTGAGGAATTCATGGTATTTTTCATGGAAATGGGCAAGTGCAGTAAAACATCCAATAATTGTGGCGTTGACACACTTCACAGTGCACTTACACAGTAATCAAGCAGGACATTTCACAGAGCTATCTTAGCTGCTTTCGAGAAAGGACATGTACAATTGCAAGTTAGTGTCTTCATAAAAACAGTAAGGAAATGTTGTTCTGCTCATTCTACTCTTGCTCTCTTTTACCGAAGATATTTGCCGCAATTCGACCCCTTTGCCCCTTGAAGTAGATTATTCCCCATTCCCCCCTTTTGCGTCACAACAAAGTAATTAACAAAAAACAAAGACAACACTTTCCTCTGTCGCTGTGAAATGTACCTTTTAGGGAACACTCGTTGTCGGTGTCGTAAAGTTTTGCTTCAAACGACCTCCTCAGAAACCTCTGTTAAAAGTAGGTTTGGCCAATCTTCACAAGGATGTTCCTCGGATGAATGCTTTTTAGATTTGTTAAAATTAGGTCAGCGCGACATTTAACATGGCCGCTATAACCATATATGGTTGAAAACATAAAAAACCTTCCTCTCCAAAAACGACGCCATGCAGATTTTGCCAGTTTCACTCTTAAAATGATCGCCAACGCCTATACCATCAAGTTTGATCAAATGAAGTCCCCGGGGGGTCAAAATGGCTGTGCCCCGGGGGTATAAAGTTTGTATATTGAGATTTCGCATCTTTTCCATAGACTGATATAGGAAAAAACTTTAAGAAATCTTCTCTGAAACCACAAGAGAAGAGCTCTCATGTATTACATGTATCACCAGCTTATGATCCTCTACTACGTTTGCTCAAACGGTGACCCTGGGGTCAAAATCAGCTGACCAGGGGGTCACAGTTTCATATAGACTTGTATAGGGAAACAATTTCAAAAATCTTCATCTTTAAAACTGCAAGAGCCAGAGCTTTAATATTTTGCATGTGCTATACACTTATGGTCCTCTACCAGGTTTGTTCGATTGGTGACCCTGATGTCAAAGTTTGGCCCCGCCCAGGTGGTTACAGTTTAACATAAGAGTTGTATAGAAAAAACATTAAAAAACTGATATTCCCTGAAACTGCAAGAGGCAGTTGTTTATATTTTGCATTTAAGATAACATTATGGTGTTCTAACCAGTTTGCTTAAATGGTGACCCTGATTTAAAATTTGGCCCCGCCACGTGGGGTCACAGTTTTACATAGACTTATATAGGAATTTATTTCGTTTCTCTGAATCTACAGCAGCCACAGGTTTAATATTTTCAATATTAAAAAAGTGTATGGTCCTTTACCAAGTTTAATCAAATGGTGACCCTGGGGTCACATATGACACCACCCCTGGGGTCACAGTTTTTCATAGACTTGCGTAGACAAAAACGGAAAAATATCTTCTCTGAAACTGCAAGAGGCAGAGGTTTGACATCTCACATTTGCTTTAAGCTTATGGTCCTCTATCAAATTTGTTCAAATGATGACCCTTTGTACAAATTCGGCCAGCCTGAAGGGTTAAAGTTTTACATAGACTTATATAGGAAAAACATTAACAGTCTTCTTCCACTCTGCGACTACAAAAGGCAGAGGTTCAATATATTGCTTTTACTGTCCTCTTATGGTCCTTTCCCAAGTTGTTCAAATGGTGACCATGGGGTCACATTTGGCCTCGCCCCAGGTGTCGCATGTATTACATCGACTTGTATGGGGAAAAACTTACAAGTCCCACACCTCTCATATTCTACATGTGACCCTGGGGTCACATTTGCCCCTGGCCCATGTGTTGCACTCTAGCACCTTCATTTTGTATTTGATCTTTACAAAACTTTTTCAGTGTCATTCTGTGAATGTTATCACTACAAAAGCAATACTTCTTGATCAATCTTAACCAAAACCTTCACAGATTGTATATAACCACAAGGTTTTGAAGAAATTCGATAAAGTCCCAGTAATCAGGTGAGCGATTCAGGTCCATCTTGGTCCTCTTGTTCATTTGCCCACCGTTGCCATGTCCATCAAACATCTTCTTAATGTGAATGTAGTATTAACTCAAAGTCTGCAACATCATACTAAAAAACAGACTACTACCTATCTTTCTCATTTTAACATTGTCAATATAATCCCTTACCCACCCTCTAAAGGTGAAAACATATTAAAGGTCAAAACATATTCTGCCTACGTCCATGCCAGTGACCTTCTTCCATCGCAATGAAAAACAACTGTCATGGAGATTCAAAAACAACTGTCATGGAAATGTAACAAGAACGTGCATTCATTACAGGTGTCACATCCCCTTGGCTTGCTGCGGACTCACTAACTTAACACTGTTGCGTGCGAAGGAAGGAGCGCTCCACTATCTGAGCCAATGTCTACCGGAATTATGACGTAAGTCTCCCAGTAATTTCCCATGCCACGAAGAAAGTACCTTCCTATTTCTGTTCCCCCACCACGGAAATGAGAGACAAATACAGTGTTACCCTTGCGTGCTTGATCACATGTCAAATTGCACACATGCTAATGATAACTGTGGATATAACGTAGGGCTACCAGTATGCATTAACTTTGCGTACTGTTATGCATTGATGTCTTGCAGTTAGGTTCTGTTAGACAGTTACAACTGTATAAGACAAACTGTTCAAGTGTTATGTGAAAGACCATGACCATGTATCAGTCAGCATTCAGTTTTCACTTTTTACACACACTCCAGCTAACAGTTTAAGCCAACGTTAAATTCAATGAAATCTTGGTCACAACGAACCATCTTAACCTTTCTGATACGCTTTATTACTGAAGTTATATTTTATTTCCTTTACCATGCATACAACACATGCAGAGCTGTGCTAATGATCCATACACACGGATGACACCACTATTTCTTTAGCAATCGTAGACCATTACATACATCTTCAGTGTGTTTCCTTGTGCTATGTCTTCATTCTTCCCCTTGCCCACCATTCAGTGTAAGCAGATCTAAACTTACGTTGCTAGTAACATTCAGTTTATCTCAGTTCTTGCACACCTTCATCGGATTTCACTCATGCTTTGCAGAACCAATGTTTATCTGAGCAGTTTGTGAAATTGCTTTCACATCTATCTATTGCAAGTGATACCCTTCCTTCAGAACTTCTGTTGAGACACCACAATGTCAGACAGCTCTGTCTAAAAGTTACATTCCATTTCCATACAGGTTAAAGTCCATAGCAGAGATCACTTCCGCTTTGAATAACCAGGAAGTGGACTTGCAGGTCACAATAACACACAGATCTGCCTTGCTACCATGGGGAAATAATCAGTTTCGTTTATCTGGGATTTTCTCAGATATGTCGGGAAAGATGGACTTCATCCTGTAGAATGGCGTTGCCGAACGTTATGACAACAGGCTTACTGAAGGGTCGTCATACAAAATACACAACTGCAAAGTTGGGGTAGCAAAGACTGGACATCAGTGCCAAATTCGTTTTGGCGCTAACACTCTCGTTGAGCCAATCACCGCTACAGCCATGGTAGCACCTGTGTCCATTGTGGACATTTCTTCATTGAAAGACAGTGTGAACGGAGCTGTTAATATAGCTGGAAAATGCCTGTCAAACAGTGGCATTCATGATGAAGACATCAATGGTAAGCAGGTGCCAAAACTTCAAGTGCGTATTAGGGACAACACGGCAGAAATAGACTGCACTTTCTGGGGTGATTCATGCCAAAAGGTATTGTGCTTGCCTGGGGATATTGTTCTTATAGAGCACGGTATTGTAAAGCGTTACGGGCAGTACCATTGTGTGTCCATGAGTTCCGGCACGCTTACTGTTAAACCCTCCCAAATCGAAACTACCGCGCTTGAACGTATTGATGTCAATACTGATGTTCCTGCATGCTTGTCACCATCGAAAGGTGTCATTGAAAAAGGCACACTGTCGTCCCTATCTGGTGGGAAGACGCTTCGCTGCAAAGTTGTTATAAACACTATTGACTTAGAAGAAACAACCTACCCGCGGTGTCCTGCACGCAACTGTCGCCGATCTGTGTACAATGTCGGCACGTCACACAGGTGTGATAAATGTGAGGTTGACTACTTGGTGGCAGCGAATGGATACAAGCTGAAGATACTTGTGCAAGATGAGGTTGGCGCGGAAGGTTCTGTCATGATTTTTAATGAGAAGGCCGAAGCACTTGTGGGGATGTCTGCAGATTCCTTCCATTGTTTGCCTATAAATGAGAAAAAGGCGATCTGCAGTGCCTTGCATGGTCAGAAATACAATTTCACACTCACCCAGCGAAATGCTGATGCATTCTTGTGTTCGAACTTTGACAAAATTCTTCCCACCTCAAGTGATGAGGCCAGCCTTGGAACTGCAGCATTAACGTGCAAGTTTTCGCCGTCTTCATTCCAAGGCAGTACATCTGTAAACACTTCCAGGACAACTTCAACTGTGCCTTTGTACTCTCGTCCGCCTCTCAAGCATCTACCACTGCCTCCAGCCTATGGCTCGCAATCGCATCAGGCATCAAGTGGAACAGCATTCACATCTGCTCAGAATGTGCAAGGTTCAAATCGGGCTGCAGTACCATGTCCACAGACATCCGTGGGATTTACCGAGGATTACACATCACAATCCTCTGCTGCGGCAGCACACACAGCACCACAGTACATATCATCCCCGTTTGCTGCACCAACCTCAGTGGGATTTACCGAGGATTACGCATCGCAAACATTAGCTCTTGCAGCACACACTGCACCAGAGTATATATCATCACAAGTTGCCGCGCCAACCTATCAAAGAAACACGATGATGTCCGCGTCAACTGAACATCTTAACGTGCCAGAAAAGGGCAACACTACGTATTCCACACCAAGAAGAGTGCTCTTTCAGGCTTCCACTTCATCTGCAGATGGTAATCCCTGCACGCATGAAATCAGACATCCTGCAACTTTTACCTCACCAGTGTCGCACACAGTTTCTCAGATGCCTCTGGACTTAACCAAAACAAGCGAAATGTTCAAACCATTAAGTCTGCCTTCACAAGGCTCGACCTGTGGCAGTTCCGCTGACACATACGGAAGTTTTGACTTAGGAGCACCATTCCAAGAAGCTGAAACTCCTGTTATGGACTTGAGCACGTCTAACAATAAACAACACAGTCTTACTCAAAAGGAAAGTGCGATTGTTAGACCAGCAAGGAAACGAAGTTACAGACTAGCCGACTTGCTGCAAGAAGAAAGATTCCATGACTTTTAGAACACTTCTTGCAGAAGTGCCGAAACCTTATTCTTGCCTTAATACCTCCAGTATGGCTACCGTCCGTCTCACAATGTATACACAGCAAAACAGGGACACACACATACTTCCTTATTTTCCTCTATAGATTCCCCTTAACGTGTGCAGAATGCAGACAGATGGGAGCATATAGATAGCATGTGTTGACCATGGCTGTGCATATGTATTCATTATTGTATAACTGACCTTATACTTGCAAGCTGCAACTGGTGAATGCAGTTAGGACATGTAAAATAGTTTACTAAGTACTTGTAGCATATTTCCTTGCAATTGCTTTATATGTGTTTATATCATGTTTGTTGTTTACATATTTCAGTACGTTGTGTTCCTCTGCATTTCATTCAGTTGTCTTGTAATACTGTCATTTTATTAGAACACAAATTCCTCGTTTATGTTGAACTCAGCATTTCCGCCATAACCATTTAAGGCCTTCACCATATGCGTGTGCCCCTTCATATGATGGACCTGTGCAATGCTGTAGGTTTTACGGCATTTCTAGAGTTCTGCAGCTCAGAAAATTCTAAACTCTTCATATTGTACACAAAGGTAGATGGGCTATGAGGCTGCATGCTGATTTGTGTTTGGAACCATATAACCTTCCCTGCTTCCAATGAATTAATGCAAATAAAGACTGGTCATTACACATATTAACGTCTTTACCGTCTGCAACACACAAACAAAATGCATTGGCGGTGTCTTGACATTGCGACATTTTCATCGTTTCATTAAATTGCCATATAATGCTGTCTATTTAAGAGAGCTCAAAAGCCCTCAATGCGAAGTGTTGTCGTGTGGTTGCCAGGGTAGAATACAACCACTGAAAAACCCGCTAAATGTAGAGGGGGCGACCCCCCTCATGTTTGTTTTGTCAGTCTCTTATGCTTATTCAACGTATTCCTCATAATTGTATATGCAAACGTGGACATGTGGCACCATCGTCAACTCAAGTGTTCATTACAGAATGTACAGTTCTGCAGGTTAAAAGGTTCTCATTTCTCCATATTTCTATCTACATGTAAATGGAGGATTAGCCTTGCATGTCCTTGTGGTTTGCGCCATATAACCTTTTTCGTGTTGGTGTGTCGTAAAACCCCAAATCAGTTAAACACTAGTTGCAAGTAAAGTCTTGCATTTCCAAGGGGGTGAAACTGCAACAATCAGAAGTTGAAAAGCCTATGCCTTCTCCCTGTTAGATAAGTCGTGTGTATATATGTTCTGTACTGTTTAGGACTTCAGTACTTTATGTTCATGTATATGGTAAATGTAAATAAGGGAATTTACTAAATGTACATGTATAATTCTGAATACCAGTATATCAACTGCTGGGAATTATTACTTAATGGACACATGTGTGGGCCCTTGTTTGGTCATGAAGCAAAGAATAGGATCACTGCAGATCCCTTCAAAGGGGTATGCAGAGGGTTAGAATTGGCCCAAAATTCATGTCCATTATTTTTTGTTATGTTCATTAAAGGTCTTCATCATGTTCCCTTCGTTGGCTCCGCTGCCACCTCACTCACATCGAAAGGGTAGTGGCAAAAAGCAATAAACATGGCACCAGCATAAATGGTGTTCCTACAATAGAATTTGCAGCAACTCTGCAGTTCAGGGTGAGAAGGCCATATGGCCATTTACCATATTTTATGTGGATATACATGGGGAATAAGCATGCCATGGTCATGCCTGTTAGGTGCCATATAGCCTGTTACGTGTTGGTCTTAAAACCCAATTAAATTAAACTAATTGACACACATCGACCTCAACTTTTGTTTCAAGCGTTAACTTTAACACATTCATAAAATGCATTCACGGTGTCTTAACATGGCACCACCTTCATCGTTTCATTAAATTGCCATATAATGCATTCTATTTAAGACAGCTCAAAAGCCCTCAATACCGAATCTTATGTGGTTGCCAGGGTAGAATAAAACCACTGGAAAACCCGCTAGATGTTGATGGGGCAACCCCCTTTATGTTTGCTTTGTCAGTTTCCTATGCTAATTCAACGTATTCCCCATAGTTGTATATGCAAATGTGGACACATGGCACCATCGTCAATGGCGTGTTTATTACAGAATGTACAGTACTGCAGGTCAGACAGTTCTCCATTCTCCATATTTTTATCTAGATGTAAATGGAGGATGAGCCTAACATGTTGTTGTGGTTCATGCCATATAACCTTCCTCGTGTTGGTGTATCGTAAAACTATAAATCAATTCAACACTAGTTGCAAGTGAAGTCTTGCATTTCCCAAGGTGGTGAAAATCCAACCATCAAAAGTTGAAAAGCCTATGCCTTTTCTCTGTTCATTAAGTCGTGTGTATATATGTCCTGTACTGTTTAGGTCTTTAGTGCTTTATGTTCTTGTTCCCCGTGTGGTTGTCGGGGTAGAATACAACCACTGCAAACACACCGTCACATGCAGAGGGGTAGGACCCCTCCCATTCATATTCATTTTGTCATTTTTTGTTCATGCTCATTAAAGGTCTTCATCATGACCCCTGCATTGTTTCAGGTGCCATCTCGCTCACATCACTAAGAGCAGTGGCAGAAAAACAATAAACGTTGCTCCAGCGTAATTGGAGTTGTTACGATAGAATTTGCAGCAACTCTGCAGTTCAGGGTGAGAAGGTTCTAGGCCCATTTTCCATATTTTATCTCGATGTACATGGAAGATGAGCCTGGCATGTTCATGCCTGTTAGGCGCCATATAACCTGTGGTGTGTTGGTGCGCCTTAAAACCAAAATTCAATTCAACTATGTTTGTGTGTATGGTAAATGTAAATAAGGAAACTTAATAAATGTACATGTATAATTCTAAAGACCAGTATATCTACTGCTGGAAATTATTACTTAATGGACACATCTGTGGGCCCTTGTTTTGTCGCGAAGCAAAGAATAGGTTCACTGGAGATCCCTTTAAAGGGGTAGGCAGAGGGATAGAGTCGCCCCAAAATCATGTTCATTATCTTTTCGTTATGTTCATTAAAGGTCTTCACCATGATCCGTGCTTTGGCTCCAGTGCCGTCGCGCTCACATCAAAAGGGCAGTGGCAGCAAAACAATAAACATTACTCCAGCATAAATGGTGTTTCTACGATAGAATTTGCAGCAACTCTGCAGTTCAGGGTGAGAAGGTTCTAGGGCCATTTTCCATATTTTATCTCGATGTACATGGAAGATGAGCCTGGCATGTTCATGCCTGTTAGGCGCCATATAACCTGTGGTGTGTTGGTGCGCCTTAAAACCCCAATTCAATTCAATTATGTTCTTGTATATGGTCAATGTAAATAAGGGAACTTAATAAATGTACATGTATAATTCTAAAGACCAGTATATCTACTGCTGGAAATTATCACTTAATGGACACATCCGTGGGCCCTTGTTTTGTCACGAAGCAAAGAATAGGTTCACTGGAGATCCTTTTAAAGGGGTAGGCAGAGGGATAGAATCGCCCCAAAATCATGTTCATTATTTCTTCGTTATGTTCATTAAAGGTCTAAACCATGATCGGTGCTTTGGCTCTAGTGCCGTCGCGCTCACATCAAAAGGGCAGTGGCAGCAAAACAATAAACATTACTCCAGCATAAATGGTGTTTCTACGATAGAATTTGCAGCAACTCTGCAGTTCCAGGTGAGAAGGTCATACAACCATTTACCATATTTTATTTCGATGTACATGGACAATGAGCTTGCCATGGTCATGCCTGTTAGGTGCTATATAACCATTCATGTGTTGGTCTTAAAACCCAATTCACTTAAATTAATACACACACATCGACCTTAACTTTGTTTCAAGCGTTAAATATCACATTCATATGTATATAACTGTATCATTTCCAATGTTTTTATGCTAAAGCTTTCATTGCTATTCCATTCAAACATACATGGGCCCCCAGGAGGGCACTTCTGAAATTAAACACCCACTCTTACATACAAAACTTATCCCAGACAAACCAAAGTTCTGAAAAATAAGATGGCTGCCAGTTTGTAGCAACTACTTCTTGAAAACTATAAGTGATATTGATATGGGACTTTTTCTAAACTGATCAGCATGACATGATGTTGGTCCCTGTCAAAACTCGGTTTGATTCAACATTAAACATGGCTGCCAGAGGCCATCCTTGTTTACATACAGTTATATAGTAAAAACTTGTAGCGACTACTCCTTTGAAACTACTTGACCGATTTTCATGAAACTTTACAGGAATATTGCCCTTAATGTCTAAATGATCCTAGCAAAATTTCAGATCGGCCACAAATTCAAGATGGCCGCCACAGCCAAAAATAGATTTTTACAACTGACGTTTGTAGCGACTACGTCTTGAAAACTATAAGTGATATTGATATGGGACTTTTTGTAAAATGATCAGCATGACATGCTGGTTATAAGAGTCAAACATTATTTTGATTCGACGTTAAACATGGCTGCCAGTGGCCATCTTTGTTTACATAGAGTTATAAGATGAAAACTTGTAGCGACTACACCTCTGAAACTACTTCACGGATTTTCATGAAACTTCACAGGAATGTTGCTCTTGATGTCTAATTGATTCTAGCAAAATTTCAGGTCGCCACGAAATTCAAGATGGCTTCCATGGCTAAAAATAGATTTCCAAACTACAACTTTGTAGCGACAACTACTTGAAAACTATAAGTGATATTGATATTGGACATTTTGTAAAATGATCAGCATGACATGATGTTGGTCCTTGCCAAAAATTGTTTTGATTCAACGTCAAACATGGCTGCCAGCAGCCATCTTTGTTTACATAGAGGTGTATAGTAACAACTTGTAGCGACTAATCCTTTGAAACTACGTGGCAGATTTTCATGAAACTTTACAGGGATGTTGCTTTTAATGTTTAATTGATCCTAGCAAAATTTCAGATCGGCCAGAAACTCAAGATGGCCACCACAGCTAAAATTTGATTTTTAAAAAAGAATTTTGTAGCGACTACGTCTTGAAAACTATAAGTGATATTGATATGGGACTTTATGTAAAATTATCAGCATATCATGATGGTTATCAGAGTCGAGCATTATTTTGACTCGACGTTAAACATGGCTGTCAGTGGCCATCTTTGTTTACATAGAGTTATATAATGAAAACTTGTAGCGACTATTCCTGTAAACTACTTGACGGATTTTCATGAACTTCACAGGAATGTTGCTCTTGATGTCTTATTGATCCTAGCAAAATTTCAGGTCGGCCAAAAACTCAAGATGGACGCCGCGGCTAAAAATAATTTTCCAAAAAACAAGTCTATAGCAACTAATTCCTGAAATCAAAATCAATCGGTAGAGCTTCAAGGTCATTGACCTCTTGCTTCTTCTGTCGGGCAACCATTTCAAAGCAGACACCGGTCGGTTCCATCTACACAAATGCTGTGGATGACGTGTTCCGAATGCACCTCCACTCAATCAATACACGTTTCCAGAATTATTGCTGTTTTCATCTCTGGCAGCATCAACCGTAAAGTTACCAATCTGCAACTATTGCTGCTTCTTGCTCCTTCCCATGTCACCAATCGCTTTAATTGTTCCACATTTATAAGTAACTTTCATACATGTTCGTACATACATGCTTCTGTTACACCTTTCACTTTTGTGCATCATCACGCACAATTCAGTATGATCCATACATATTCCATCTATAATCTCTTGTGCGTTTGCATCCAGAACGAATTACACTAGTCAGTTACGGTTGACACTCGACTTTTGCACATTGTCCCACATTGTCCCTGGTGACCTTACATACGTTGCTGTTATAATTACTTTGTGACAGACATTTCTGCCTACCTTTCCCAGCTGCCCGTCATGCTTTAACCTCCAACCTAACCCTGTTCATACCTTAAACAGTACTTGTTTGTGTTCATGACACTTCAAATCACGTTTATTATCATGTGCTAATTGATGACCAACATTAAATCGACACCATTCCTGATTACTGTGGCATAACTACTTCTGACTTTCACAACATTACCTACTTGTGCTTATTACAAACACTGACATTAGAGGTCTTCAAGTACCCAGAAATGTCCATACATATTTCAAGCATGACTTCTGTAATCTTCATATGAATGCCAATTTCACAATCCTGATCTCAATTACCATATTTTACATGTTTGTTGCATATACGTTTAATAAATAAAAAAAACACGGACCACTCTTCATCCTCTCTTGCCTTCCATCCAAACCTGTCCCATATTACAGACAGTATTTCAACTTAATCATGCAGCTGCCAAATCAAATGGCCGTATATAAAAATGCATTTACATGTAGTAGTGTTGCAGTGCACTTACCAATGCATCATGGTTGTGGCTGTCCCTGTACCAATGTCAAAGTCAACTATTGATAGCAGTAGCCAAAAGTATCATGAACTATTGATGGTCTTTGCTAATTAATCAATACAAACATTGCCTGTTCAGGCAATCACTGAAATATATGCAGATCACAACATTCAGTACCTTACTTCCACCATTCAAACAAAGCACGTGTGAGTTACATCATAACAGGTACAGGATATGTCTAAATATGCACACTTGCAAGCATTATACATACACAAACCGAGCATTCTTCATTTGGTAATATTACATAGATATATATCTCCATATGTCCAACTGTGCTTCTACAGCTCACTGACGACACACATACATTGAAATAGCTACAATTAACACCTTTGTCCTTTTACACACTATCCATTTCAGGATGATATTTACCTCCGAATGACAATTGCACTATAACGTTTTATTCATTGTGCTCCTGACTACACCAAAACAAACACGGCAATAACAATCAAACACACCCATAACTTTCTTTCGATTAAAGATATCACATACTTATATATATTACACATCACAACACATCGTAAACCGGAAGTGCATACACACATTCAGCAATACCATATCCCAATTTCGTGCATTATCGCCACAACGTAGGTTATCAGTCCCCCACTGGTCCCGGTGGAGACTTCAAGCTTGCACCCGGTCCGTACGTCCCTCCGAAATGCTTGTCCGCACTGTTTTTTTTCACTACTATAACACTTACAGATACGAAAGTTGATGTTTTGGTATGGCGGTGGCTCGCGTCCCTAAATAACCTTACAGTGTCCTTCACCCTGACTTGTGACCTGTAATTGGAAACTTTCTGGCAATCCTTCTGCGTGCACCATTTGCAATACTACACAGCTTTGAGCTAGCACACTTGGGATAGTGGTGTGTCGCATACCAAGATAGGGTCACTGTGACCTCTGCAATAGAAATGCATGTCTGGACCATATCATCAACACTATTACACTCAGACATACCAACCATAGTATATGAATACATCTAGGGATAGTCCTGTATCACATTCCAAAATAAATCCATTGTAACATTGACCTTTTACCTTTGTCATAGGACATACTTGTCTGGGCCTTCTGTAGCTCCAATGATCAGAGATAACCACAGGTGCTTATGCCATGGTGTGTAGTTGGTCCATCTGTTCGTCCCTAAACTTCTATTTGTACCAACTTCACCTCTGAAACTACTCAATGGATATCCATGGAACTTTACACCGATGTTGCCAATGACCTATAGCTGATCCTAGAAAAAAATCATGATAATGCGAAATCCAACACCGCCACCAAAGGTAGCAATAGATTTTTATGACCAAACAATTCAAAACATTTTCGCAAGCATATAGTAATCACACCATCCGTCTGGATTCTGTCCGTCATTTCGCAGCTTATGTCCAACCCATTACTTCACAACCCCTGCAAGGATTTCCAATTAACTTGGCACACGTGATCACAATACCAAGGCGATGTGTCGCGCACTTTCAATGCCGTAACACTTACAGACACGAAACATGGTATGTGCATACATGTTGGAATAGTGATGTTTGAGATCCCAAAAACATGTCATTATGCCTTTCCAATATATGCGTTAAAATACAGATTAATTTCTTCATGGAAACTTACACCAACCAATTTGTTATTGATTTTAACCACACATCTTCACTTTCATTTCGAATACAAAAAAGAACAACAGACAAAGGGCTATCACTGAACAACTGCTGTACATTATTGCCTTTGACCATTCCCATACACGATACATACGTTTAAAGGGGGTACATCAGGTTTTTTCTAGAAACATCTTAACTTATAAAAATGTTCCATTTCATGATAAAACACTTATATAAATCAAAATATGCTGTTAGAACCATGTTGTTAATGTCTAAACTTTAAATACAACATATAGCTAGGACGGAATCAGACGTAAAATGCTGAAATTAACCATGGTGCGTCACCTAGGATAGCACATATCACTGTGCTGAATCAATTTATTTGCAAAACAGGGATCATTTTTAGGCTTATTCATTATATTTTGGCCATGTAGAATAGAAAATGTTAATATTTATCAATTTTAAGTCGGACACTTAGACACCCATGAAAAGCCTGATGTACTCCCTTTAAACAGATTTCCACTATCAGAGCTCACAATAATACGCAACATCTTGTCATTGCAGATGGAAACCAGAGCTCATGCATTCCAAGAACTTCACAAGCATTTAGAACAAGCTTCAACCAAAGGCTTTCAGCACCTTGCAGCAGCAATTACCAGTCATAGACATATATACTTGAAACTTACCAGATCAACGCTCCTACTACATCCCGCGTGTCGGCGGAGCATATCGACAACCATGCATCTATTCTATACCCTCCAGATGGCCCAAGTGGACTGACTCCTCTGAAAACAACACCAAATGGAAGTTGTTTCTACAACGCAATCAGCCTCCTCCTAATTGGAACTGAAGCTATGGCGCTTGAACTGCGCGTAAGAACTGTAGCTGCAATGATATTGTTTGCATCTGTTTTCACATCGACCGACCATCCTGGTCAGAAACAATTGATGGAAGAACAAATTCGTTTATATTCTTCATATGGAAACCAGGCAGTGCCTCCAACACACACACTTGCTATGCCTCCAACACACACACTTGCTATATCTCATCAGCATAGCTTGTTAGTAACATTATTCGAGCAAGACACATTGGCTACTGTTAAAAACAACACATGGTCCAGTATGTGGCAAATCATGGCACTTGCAACTGCACTTAAAATGCCTATTTTGTCCATTTACCCAAATTTTAACCACATTATACGGCCATTATTCAACAAAGTTGTCAAACCATTTTCGCATTCAGATGCACAGTCACCTTTGCTACCTATCATGTGGTCTGGCTACATGAAAACACAGACGTGGCTCGTCACAAACCACTTTGTACCATTAGTCTGCAAACGCAGAATACACATAGCTCCAGTAGCACCACCACTTGCAGAGCATGTGCAGACAACCATTCCTTCACAAATGAAACTAAAAGCACAATCAACATCGAGTCAAAGTGCAACAACCAATGCAACTCCAATCACACCGCTAAAAGAACAATCAATTTCGAGTCAAAGTGCACAAACCAATGCAACTCCAATCACGCCGTTCGAGGCATCCATAAGAGCTGTCCCTCATGTGTACTGCAGTCAGTGCCAGAAGCTTATACTCGCAATACCTAAACAGTCTCCTGGCAATGACACAATTCCCCCTTCATACATGTGTTCAGCATGCAGCAACTTCGTCAAAAGTAACAAAGCCAATCCCATGACTTGGACCTCCCATATGGACCCTGGAGATATACCACCTGTGCTACTAAATCTCAATGACACTGAGCAAAAAATCATAAGTCAACTACACGCATACATGAAAATAACGCGTCTCCCTTCGGGTGGTCAGTTTGCTGAACAGGGACAAGTAATATGCATGCCAGTCCCAATGCAGGAGATATGTTTATCTCTGCCCAGACCTGTTGATGACGTAGATGTTGTGTTAATAAAGTCTCCAAAATCTTCAACACCACGTGAAGTTCACTTCATGAACATCTACTCTGCTTTGCAATGGCTTTGTACAAACAACATATTATACAAATCTGTCACTGTCGACAACAGCTTCCGCGTTGGCAGCATACAAAGTCACCAAACAGACACTGTTGATGAAACGTTCCCTACTGCTGCCTTATATCCTGAAGATTTCGTAGTACCTTTTAAGAAGCAACGCAAGTGTTGCCCAATAACACATCTCCCAATGATCAAATCAGAACCTATCAATATCTTCCAGCATCCAACGTTGGAGGAAATGGCTTTTCCAACACTTTACCCATATGGCTGCAAAGGCCTTCGAGCATCACCAAGTATTCCCTCCATTCTGAAATACTTACAGACACGCATACTAAACAAAGACACAAGGTGGAGAAGTAACATTCAATACCTATTTTGGGCAACAAACATTTACGAACAACACAATCTCCAAGACCAAATTTCCATTGCCTTGCGTCTCAAAACATCACCTGCTGAAGTCACAGTCAAACAAATATCCCAAACATGCCTGCCAAAAGCACTTACTGAAGATTATGCTTTCATGAAGAACATCCGCGGTACCACCGGTTACTGGCGAAATCAACTCAGCAATCTCTTTGCAAAAATTCTCACTATAGGCCCTCCAACGTTTTTTCTCTCCCTCTCTGCAAATGACATGCATTGGCCAGAGGTATACATGTGTATTGACACATCATTGTCATACGAGGATGCATTCAAGCTTCCACCTTCCGATAAATGCAAACTGCTACAAAAGAATCCATTACTTGCAGCAATACACTTTGACATTCGCTGGAAAGCATTCTTAAAGCATATCCTCCTAGGCAAAGACGAACCTCTGGGGCAAATTACAGACCACTTTGCAAGAGTTGAATTCCAAAACCGTGGAAGCCCACATGTCCATGTATTCCTATGGGTGGCAAGTGCTCCAAACATGGAGACACAGTCTGGCAGAGATTCAGCGCAAGCCTTTATTGACAAATACATATGTGCTAAACTGCCATGTGTTCAAAGTGATAAGGAACTTCATCAACTTGTTTCCTCTTTACAAGTGCACAAACATACACAAACATGTCTCCGCGGACGTTCACCCACATGTCGGTTTGACTTCCCACAGCCTGTTTCCGAAGTCTCAAGGCACAAAATCTACATGGACACTGGCAGTCCTGCAAGGTTTTATGTGCTATCACGAAACATACAGGACATATGGGTTAACCCTTACAATCCCACCTTACTCCAAGCATGGAAGGCCAACATGGACATTCAAGTGGTTGGAAACAAATATGCAGCAGCCATGTACGTCTGCACATATATTTGCAAGCAAGAACCGAAAGCTTTACGCAATGCCATCTCCCTGTGTATGTCTCAATTTCCACCACACGCAACAGCTCGCAAGAAATTATCAAAACTTGGAAACGTCATCTTAACACATAGAATTCTGAGTTCACAAGAGGCCACCTTCAGATTGTGTGGTTTACAACTTGTGTACAGCAGCCGCGAGACGGTGTATGTCAACTGCCGCCAGCAAGAGAAACGGTATCGACTGCTAAAAAGTGCTTAAACACTTTCCAGTATGAATGAAAATTCTACAAACATCTTTCAAGACAACACTGCAACGCATTACATGAATCGTCCAAACTGTGACCTTTTCTCAAACATGTCGCTTGCATCATTCGCATGCAAATACGTTGTATTCCAACCAAAGGACACAGACAAACTACACAGTGAAAAAGCACTACCTCGCTTTCGACTGAACAATTCCACCAAATGGATCCGCCAGCGCTCAAAGCCGGCATGCCTGAGAACAAACCATCTCTCACTGTTGAAAGACGAGACAGAATACTACTTCGGGTTGCTTTACCTATTCCTACCATGGAGAAGTGAATGCGAGCTTCTAATACCATGGGCAAACACACAAGCCGCATTTCACTTTCAGTACAACAACATGGACATGGACACTGCACAGTACATGAACATGGCAGAAAACATCACGAAAGCTATACAACAACTACGCACAACATTACAGGACGATCTCGAACAAATTCAATGTAGTTTTGCACCTAACACCATGCACCTCCAACAAGTAGAAGCAATGGACACAACACAACAAAAAACAGACAATATCTTCATGTACAACACGCTGAATGCTGCCGCTTCAACCACTGACAACAAAGTGTCTACTAATGAGGACTTCTCATCTGACTTCATCAAAACACTTGCATGCTATACCATGACAGACACACAATACAAAGCCTCACTATCACTACTCACAAAATGCCAAAGAGCAGTCGTAGAGATTATAGATAAACAACTTCACAACCCAGACCAGCCACCAATACACATGTTCGTTACTGGAGGAGCAGGCACTGGAAAGTCATTCCTTCTTAGGCTACTCCGCGAACAAATACTACGATCAAACAACACTTTGGTTCCAAATGTTCTTGTAGCTGCACCTACCGGAGTTGCAGCACATAACATACATGGCCTTACACTTCACAAATTGTTAAGTCTCCCAGTTCAGCATATGGCAAACGCTACGTATCTCCCACTCAGTGCTTACAACTTACAAAAACTCAGGAATACATTTGAAAATGTCACATTTCTCATTGTTGATGAAGTCAGTATGATCAGTTCAAATACACTGGAACATATACATCGCCGCCTCACAGAAATAAAGGACACAGCTGCAACTTCAGATTGTTATTTCGGGAATGTCAACATCATAGTCTTTGGCGACCTGTACCAGCTTCGCCCAGTCTTCGGAAGCATGATTTACACAACACAACAGCCATTCAATTTGTGGACACAGGTGTTCAAACTGAAAGAGCTGCAGCAAAATAAACGACAAGAAGGTGACGTCATATTCGCATCATTACTTAATCGCGTCAGAATTGGAACACAGACACAAGATGACATACATGTACTGAAAACTAGAATTATAACAACTGATTCAACAGCGCTTCAATCCTTGCTACATATATTTCCCACAAAGGCTCAATGCAAAACACACAATGCCAGTCAACTACAAGTTCTTAAAAACCATGGGCAAACAGTCTATGTCATTAATGCACAGGACAGTCCCGACATCAAAATCACTGCAGATGAAACCAAATGTGGAGGTTTACACCACCAACTATGTCTTGCTATTGGTGCACGTGTCATGCTGTTGCGTAACATCAACACAGCAAGTGGACTTGTTAACGGTGCACAAGGCACAGTCACTGGCTTTGAGTGGCGTACTGGTATACCCGAGAAAGAGGGTGAATTGCCCTGTGCTGTAGACATACAGTTTGACAACCCCAACATCGGCAAAATCGCAGGCATATCCACTCACGGAAAGGTCTCAATTGTGCCAGTTCATGTACAATTCTTTTCCACTAGCACTAGCATAACACGCTGTCAGCTGCCATTAACATTATCATGGGCTACAACTGTCCACAAAATACAAGGTTGTACCCTTCAAACCGCCGTGGTTGACCTTGGAAAGAAGATATTTGCTTCTGGTATGGCATACGTAGCATTAAGTCGGCTGCAAACATTACATGGATTGCACTTAACAGCACTCAACCCAAAACGAATTATGACCTGTCAAGCCATCCATGACGAAATGTTTCGCTTACGTTCACTTGGCGACTACACACAGTAAAGCACATCGCGACGTGTGCTTGGGTATAGACAGAAAACGTCCAGCAGAAGTTCCGTCTTTGGAAAAGTTCATGGTATCTCTTGCACTCATTTATTTCACACAAAACAAAACCTCGTACAAACACATTTCTACATAACTTCAAACACTGCCACTATCTACTATATACAGCAAGTCCTAAAACAGTCAAAACAGGTCGCTTTCATTCCTGTACTACATAAATAAAACTTCCATTAACATCTCAAAATTCTGTTTTGTGCTCTCACAACACGCACTTTGTGATTTCGCAAAGTGTCCGTCTCCTATATCGCGTTTCTTAAGGCACACGTGCCAATCTCCATTCCTGTTCACCTTGCCTTCCTGTCTCCATAACTTACATTTGATCAATCAAAAATTGTCAAACTACCAAAACACATATTGCGTTAGCTTGCCATAACCTGTTGCATATATTGCGTCAGTAATATATGCAAACCTACTCGCGAATAACTCCAAAAAGTTACAACTCATCCATGTACATAATGATATGCAAACACCTTCAATGTGGACATCAAAAACAATACACCTATAACAATGCTTTCCACATTCAGTCATCATGTTGTATGTCAATAACTTTGCACCATGTCTTCAGTAATATCGTTACATGTTGTGTCGAACAAAACCCAGTAATGACGCCCGCAATTGCTTGCGAGTTCAGGGTGACAAGGTTCTAGGCCCGTCTTCCATACTTTACCTCCATGTACATGGAACATGGGCCTGGAATGTTCATGCGTGTCGGGCGCCATATAACCTTTTCATGTGTTGGTGCGCATTACAGGGTCACACTTCAAACTTGATTTCTTGTAATTTGCATTCTTTCAATCATCAATATTTATTGTTACAATAGTTCAAAGCAAATTGTTCTTACATATTATTGACTTTTCATAATATTGCACCAATAATATATTTTAAATATGTGTAGAATAATGCAGGAAATGGAATTAACAATTTTTATTTAAATATATGCAAACAGTTTTACAGTCAAAATGACACAGGATTATTAAATCGATGTACTACATGTAATGCCAGATATTAAACTCAAGATTGCCGTGTGTCCCTTTAAAACCCAAATCAATTCATTTCTAATTTCATGACATGTTCAGTAATTCCGTCAGGAAAGGCCCATCTCTCTTATTTTCTCTTCATACCAATCACCAATGACCATTGCCCGTTCTTCCCTATTCGGCACCATAAACACTTCATGTGTTGCTTGGATTTAAACCAAATCAATTCAATTGTACTGTTACAGCAGTCTCTAATTCCACCTTTCATATCTTAAATGGTGGCAGCACAGTTTAACACAGACACTGACACCTTGATTCAAAAAATATTGTTTACCATACCCATTGCTTTTATACATATTTTTTGCATACATGTGCCTACAAACCATTATTTCCAATCGTCATAACATGACGCCACTTATCCAAATGTGGAACCGTGCATCCACCGTAAAAGTAGTGTCAACAATGGAAATTGCCTTAACACTGCAGTTCTGCAGATTACACAACATTCCAGGCCAATTCCCCATATTTTACCTATATGTCAATGGAGGATGAGCATGCCATGTTCATCCCTGTTTGGCGCCATATAACATTATTTGTGTTTGTATGCCGTAAATCCCCTACTCATTTCAATACAAAACGATCATATGTAACACCCCTTCAGGGTGAGAAGGTCCTAGGCCCATTTTCCATATTTCATCTCGATGTACATGGAAGATGAGCCTGGCATGTTCATGCCTGTTAGGCGCCATATAACCTGTAATGTGTTGGTGCGCCTTAAAACCCCACTTCAATTCATTTATATCTAAACGTTGACTCAAATTGCTACACGATTATCATTACACAAGCTTTCAATTCATCATGAACCCGTTCAGATAACCGTGTCTTCCGTCACTGTTTATCAATTTTCATTAAAACCTACATGTATGTCATTCAGAAAAACACATGTACATATGTCCATTTGCTAATAAAAACAATAAAGAACATTACTTGACTACCTCTTCACTTCATTCCCAGTATCATTCTTATTGCCGCTCGTCGTCATAGTATAAATTGTATACTATGACTTTTCTTGTTAATAATAAGTCACATACTTACTTACATCCTGCTACAGGCTCTCATTCTTCCATTGATTTAACAATATGCGATCCAACGCTTTTGATGGATTTTTCGTGGAGTGTTGGAGACGACCTTTGTGGAAGTGACCACTTCCCCATATTTCTTGAAAATATCGGCCCTCCACTTCTCGAAAAAATGCAACGATGGAAACTTCGCAAGGCTGATTGGACTACGTTTCAATCTCTTTGCGAGGAACAATTAAAGCCTTCCGTTTTCGAGGATGTCGAAGACGCAACTGCTCTTTTTACCAAAACTCTTCACGATATAGCTGATCAAACCATTCCAAAAACCTCGGCAGATCCTAAACGCCCACATAAACCATGGTACGACGATGATTGCAAAAAGGCAGTCAGCGATCGTAAAGCTGCATTAAATAATTTTAACTTGCGGCCAACTCAAACAAATTTAGATAACTTTAGAGTTTTTCGTGCGAAAGCCCGTCGTACTATTAAGGATAGCAAGAGGAAATCCTGGAGAACTTACGTCTCTAGGCTGAATTCTCGCTCATCTCTTAAGAAGACATGGGACATGGTCCGGAAAATAAGTGGTTAAGGTAATTCTAGTACTGTAAATCATCTTAAAACAGATAATGGAGATATAACATCTGTCAAAGATATTGCAAACACTTTGGCAGAAACTTTTTCAAAAAAATCTTCTTCTGAAAATTGTCAACCAAATTTTCTGAAAAATAAGAAACAAAAAGAACAGAAGAAGCTGAACTTCAAGTCGAAAAACTTGGAAAAATACAATAAACTATTCACTCTCAAAGAACTTCGAGAGTCCCTTAAAAAGGCTCATGATACATCAGCTGGTCCTGATGATATCCATTATCAATTACTAAAACATTTACCTGAATCCTGTCTCTCTACCCTTCTTGATATATTTAATAAGGTTTGGGTGACGGGAATCTTCCCCGATTCTTGGCGGGAAGCAATCGTTATTCCAGTCCCCAAACCTGGAAAGGATCATACGGACCCAATAAATTATCGCCCAATCGCTTTAACGAGTTGTATATGTAAAACCATGGAACGAATGATTAATGAGAGACTCGTTTGGTACCTGGAGTCCAACAAACTGATAACAAAGTATCAAAGTGGATTCCGGCGCCAACGA
Source organism: Cyrtodaria siliqua (assembly GCA_037043455.1). Classification (NCBI taxonomy): domain Eukaryota; kingdom Metazoa; phylum Mollusca; class Bivalvia; order Adapedonta; family Hiatellidae; genus Cyrtodaria; species Cyrtodaria siliqua. Next base: position 89,139 of record JAWPHD010001864.1, on the reverse strand, counting down.
GGCACAACAGACAATCTCATACGATTTGAATCGTTTATTAGGGAAGCTTTCATAAAAAAAGAACATTTAGTCGCTGTATTTTTTGACTTGGAGAAAGCTTATGATACTGCATGGAAGTACGGTATTATGAATGATCTACATGACATTGGTCTTAGAGGCCGATTACCCATTTTTATAGAGAAATTCTTAGATGATAGACAGTTTCGTGTCCGAATGGGTTCAACCCTCTCTGATATTCATGAACAGGAGATGGGTGTTCCACAGGGCAGCATACTATCTGTAACACTTTTTAATATAAAGATTAACAGTATAGTAAAATGCATCAATCCAGGTGTGGATTGTTCGCTATATGTTGACGACTTTGTTATATGTTATCGTGCAAAAAAAATGAATACTGTCGAGAGAAAATTACAACAATGTCTCAATAAACTTCAGACCTGGTCTGATGAAAATGGTTTTAAATTTTCTAAATCTAAAACTAATTGTATGCACTTTTGTCAACTTCGTAAACATCATGAAGACCCTCATCTAACACTGGATGGGTCACCAATACCAGTAGTGGATGAGACAAAATTCCTTGGTCTTATTTTCGACCGTAAATTAACGTTTATACCACACCTTAAATACTTGAAGGCCAAATGCCTTAAAGCTCTTAAAGCTCTTAACTTACTTAAAGTTGTTGCAAACACTAATTGGGGAGCAGATCGAAAAGTCCTCTTGCGACTTTACAGATCTCTTATCAGATCCAAGCTGGACTACGGCTCAATAGTATATGGATCGACTCGCAAGTCGTACTTGCAGATGCTCGACCCTATACATAATCAAGGATTACGACTCGCCTTAGGTGCCTTTCGTACATCACCAGCCGAAAGTCTATATGTTGAAGCCAATGAACCATCACTGTCTCACAGACGAGACAAATTAGCTCTTCAATACGCCATAAAATTAAAGTCTTAATTTGGTTGCCAAGTACAAAGTACCACAAATTCCACCGTGGACTTTGGAAACTCCAACAATTATTTTTGATCTTTGTAATAATAACAAATCCAGTACAGACCCTACTGTCTTTCAAAGCAAATTTAATGAAATTAAATCGAAATACTGTGACTTTCAACATATCTACACAGATGGCTCTAAAGATGGAGATAAGGTAGCTGCAGCAGCTGTTGTTCACAAACAAAGCATAAAGAGCCGCCTGCCTGACAAGGCCTCTATCTTTTCAGCTGAACTTAAGGCAATTGAACTTGCCTTAAATTATATTCAGGAATCTGATGATGACCATTTTGTAATCTTTTCTGATTCCCTTTCATCTCTTCAAGCACTGGGTAATATGAAACATGATAACCCAGTTGTGCTTCAACTTTTAGAAAAGTACAGTTCTCTTATAATTGATAATGTTATTATTTTCTGCTGGCTTCCAAGCCATGTAGGAATACGTGGTAATGATAGAGCTGATAGTGCTGCTAAGGCAGCATTAGATTTACATATAACTAATACCAAATTACCTTATACTGATTTTAAAAGTTGTATTACACATATATTCGTAACTCTTGGCAAGCCGCTTGGGATTTGTCAGTTAACAATAAACTCCATCCAATTAAACCGTTACTCGGAGAATGGCGTTCTTCTAGTAGACCCATTCGTCGAGAGGAAGTTGTCCTAGCCCGGTGCAGGATAGGGCATACACGTTATACTCATTCATATTTATTACAAGGTGAGCAATTACCGGAATGTATACCCTGCTTTGCACCGTTAACGGTCAAACACATCTTATTGGAATGTGTAGACTTTGATCCTATGCGTCAAAGGTACTACAATGTTAATACTATAAAAGAGTTATTTGATACCGTAGATTTTAGTCTTGTTTTAGATTTCCTGAAAGAGATCAGACTATATAAATCATTGTAATGTGTTCTTATATATATTTACTTGTTTATATACCCGTTGCCGGGCATTTATTGATTTACATACATAGTTTATATTACACCTTATCATCCCTTATTTTAATTTTATTTTTAATAGTTTTATCTTTATATATTTACATTAATTTTTAATTAATAGTTCATTTTCATAATTTTTTTGCGCACAATATGACCTATTTATGTGTCGACGTGCCGTAAAACACCATTCATTCCAAGGGGATCACCGGGGAGGGTTGCTTAATTTTTCTCAACGCCTTTTGCGGCGGGAAAAAACGACGAAAGGAGTCCTTACCTTCCTCTGCTTCGTGCTCCTCTCTCTCTCTCTCTCTCTCTCTTCTTCCCCTTGTCCCCAGTCTCCATGATCAGCTTTTCTACGTCTGTAGCCGAATCCTGGGTCGGCGTCGACGTCTGGTCCAGCTCCGTCTCCGGGGTCGACTCCATCACTATCTCACTATCGTCATTTCTTTCCAGCGGCTCCACCACTATTGCAACGTCCTTGTACACCACTTGTTGTTCTGCCATCACTGGCACTGGCTCTGTCGGCGGCCTGGGCTCAAACCGTCTCGCAGCAGCACCTGCATAAGTCTGTCTATTGAAATTAGAAGGATAATCTATTCTTAAGTGACCAATTGTACTTAGTCTAACATTAAGGCAAAGTGGGGGTCTGATCGACATTGTCAGTAGAATTTATTGTGTGGGATTGACATTCTCTGCACCTCCGTTACCTCTAATCTGACCACTCTTACCTATTCTTGATCCGCACGTTCCCATGAGATGTCTATAGCCTTTCCACATATATCACCTTACCATAATCTATCAAGATGGCCCGTAGCATATTGTCCGAAATAAAGAGGGATAGCCAGTGCACCCTTACCGAAACTATCTGTGACCCCAAGGAAGTTCGCATGAACTGTCTGTTTCTATATGTCAAACTTTCCACTAGTTTGTCCACGCTATCAGTGTCCATCACTGTGACGTATATACAGGCGTCATCCGGTTTCCCTCCATATATTCCTTTCACTTCCTCTGGAGCTATATCATATTTCTTCAGTAGACGTATGACATCAGCCTGGCTCGCACTGCTACTACACGTTAACTTGATCGTTCTGCACACAACCACCGTATCAAAGTAGACCGGGTTCAAGACCTCCGGGTGATTGGCGATAACTGACGACATTTCTGAAAGTAAATTCAGCACAAACGTTAGTCTATAAAGCACTATCCTTCGCAAGGAGGGTAGCAAAATAACTTCAAGCAAGAGACGTTTTTTGTTTTTCATAAAGTCTTTATTATTATTATTTACAATACGATGCCTGAGAAGGACCCGTCCGCCGGATGCTGCCCGCTAGGCTGCCAATCTGAATGCATGTATGTGACTAAAAAAATAGGTTTTTGAAAAAAACAGGGAATAGAGTTCTCAACACACATATCATGGTTACGTTGTCTGCAATTAAACACCAATACTTGAACAAACATACTTGAAACGAGAAAGAATACATATTTTGTTTTAACATATAACTGGATGATTCCTAACTAAATGAATGAAAAATGGTTCCAATATTGGATTACATATACATATGAATGAAGATGTATGATATTAACTACAATATATGGGGTAATGATTCCAAAGCTGGAATACATAGTACGACGAAAGTGACATTTATATAATAAAATCATTAATTATCAATAGAGACTGTAACAAAGTGTGTGTATATCGAGACAAGGATCAAATGTTAATTCATTAGTTGTAATATTTATGGTTCCGAAACAGTTATCGCACCAAAAAAGTGCAAAGTCAGCAATATCCAGTCTGGCCCAATCAGCGTACATCCTATATTTAATTTTATTTAGAAACTTTTGAAGGAAAATGGCGTAAATATTTTATTTTCATGTTTTGTAAAGTTTCTACAAGTCCAAATAATCTGCCTTGATTCTGTTAGTAGAATAAGTTACGAATATCTTTGTAAAGTTTCGGTAAGTAAAAGAATCTAAATACTTTTTCACTAAGTGTGAAATTACTGTGACTTATATTTTTAAAATCTTTAAAATAATTTGATTTAATGGTTGAACCATTTTACATTCTATAAATAGAAGACTTACAGTTTCTACTGATGTAGCAAAAGGGACATGTTTTATTTTTGGTAATATGTCTCATTGACAAATAATAATTTACATAAATAACATCATGACAAATTTTCCAGGCAGTATTTCTGACATCTGGATCTGTACAAGGTAAATATAATTTTTTAAAAACTTGTTAAAAGTCAACTGAAGGGAAATTCCTAATTACTTTAACATCTGTATGCTCAATGGTTAACGAAAGTTTATAAAAATCCTTTGTCTTTGCATTCTTGAAAATCTGGTAGTTTTCATAACTTTGTTATAAAACTTTAAACCATATTCATAGAAAGGGGGGACAAACTAACTATGAGGGATCAAATTACTCGCAAAAGAATCATTCTGTTTTCTCAAATTAAGGCCAATCCATTATTTTGAAAAAAACATCCAACTTGCCTGGTGATTATTGATAAGTTTTTGTAAATGCGACAAAACAAGGGCTTGGCATTTTAAATTGATGTTAGGTATATTAAGGCCACCTTCATCAAAAGACAAAAATAAAGTATTTCTTTTAACAGGTTCAAAGGTTGAATTCCATATGAATCTGAAACAGGATTTCTGAAATAAATTACAATAATTAATCGGCATTAAACCTGCAGTTACATAATATAATATTTTGCAAACAGCAACAGAATTAAGAACAGTAGACTTCCCTTTTAAGGACAGTTTCCTTGTTTTCCATAAGTTAAGTGTATTACTAAATTTATTAAAAAGTTTATTCTATATATCGTCTTCGTTTACATTGTGTCCCAAAATGATAACCTAGAAGTTTTGATTTCTCAACCCATGATATACCAAAAGCATGATCCGATCTATTTTTCCATTTACCCAAATATAATCCATTAGATTTGCGATAGATAATTTTGGAACCCGATATTTTTTGAAACAGGCCTATCCAATGAAAATACTTTTTAATTGATAGCTCTGATGTAAATATACCAGAATTGTCATCCGCGTATGAAGACATTTTTATTTCGAATTTACTACCTGGGGCTTTTATGCCTTTAATATCGGTGTCACCAGTACCTTTTTTGCAAATGGTTCAAAACAAATTACATACAATAACATCAACAAGGAACAGCCCTGACGGACGCCGCGATTTGTATCAAATGGTTCTGAAATGAAATTATTAGCAATAACGGAGGACGTTATGTTGTCGTAAAGTATTTTCACCCATCTTATATAAAATTATCATCGAAACCAAAAGCTTTCAAAGTATCATATAAGTAAGACCAATCTACTCTATCAAATGCTTTTTCCTTGTCCATTGAAATAAAAACAGCACGTAATTTCTTTTGTTCAATATAATTAAAAATACATCTTTGTAAACGACTATTATCAAAAAAAGATCTACCTTTTAATGAGCAGGTTTGACTAATGCCTATAATTTTAGGTAAAATATAGCCTAAGCGTGTTGTAAGAACTTTTGATACAAATTTGCGATAAGTATTAAGTAAAGATATAGGTCTATGATATTTCATGTCAGAAGCATTTTTTGTCATCTTTACATATTAAAGTGATATAAGATAATTTTTGCGGAGTGGACATTTCACCATTATCATATGCCAATTGAAATATTTTTTCAAGGGCGTCATCGAATAAGTGGACACATTTATTCCAATAAATCACACCGTGACGCGTCTTGATTGTTCAAATATACAGGTAATTTACTGTCATTGAAATATTGGAAAAAATATCGATAAATGTATGTCAATATATGAGGTGAGTATTGGTCGTTGTGTACATAGCCATGTACAACACAAAGGGCTAAAATTAGAATGAGTTTTATCAAGTATACAACCGGTGTATACATTGTGTGTACATTTATATGGGGTACGAGGGATAGTATACACATTCTATATGTGTTCAAATAACTATTGAAAGGGGGATCCCTTGGAGGCATACTATACAAAAAATTATAAGTAACAATACTTAAATATACAAAATTAGTCCAGGTAATAAAGCATATTGTCTTAAATATGGGGGTATGTCTGGTGTGTTGCGGTATAAGCAATATTCAAGAGGTATAGTACGTAAAACGTTCAGGGTCAAGATTATGGGAAGGTTTCAGAATGTTCAACTCTGTCTAAAGGTACCGTGGAGGTCCGAAATGTCCAAATCGGGCTTAACGGTTCCGCGGTTGTTTTTTTTGTTTTGTTTTTTTACCTTTTCTTGGTTTATTGGGCGGTAAGTACGAAAGGAATCCGCATTACCTGTTTTATCTTCGTCTTCGTCCTGCCTTGTCTTTTCCCCCATCCTGTTGAAGTTGGTCAGATCAAGTGGTGTCGGTGTTGGCGTCGATGTTGGCGGCGTCTCAAGTTGTGACGTCGCGGTGTCCTCGACGGTCTCTGGTGTCTCCGGTACCACCACTGGTTTCTCAACTGGTAACGGTCCTTCCGGTGCTGCCGGTGCTCTCGGTGCTCTCGGTGCTGCCAGTGCTGGAGTCCACCCATCTGGCCTTCTCTGCTCGTCGGACCTGAAATTCTGACGCTGAGTGTTAGCGTAACTGAACTGAGTAATACAATCCCGCCGCATGTAACCCACCTGCATACATTTCAGGCACAAAGGGGGCCTGCTTTGCATTGTCAATAGCATAGAAGTACCACAGTGATTTTTTTTTATATGTGGAATAGCCAGACGGCCCTTTTCCGAAACTGCTATGGTTACAACACGCATACCATTTCTTATGTTGTTCTTATCGTGGATGGTAGTACATCTATCAACCGACATGACTTTACCATAGTCTTTTAAAACATGTTTCAACAAAGTGTCAGTTATGTAACTGGGAAGCCAGTATTGTTAAAACTTGTTTGCCAAGTTGCGTGACTTGAAACTCTTTGTTTCTATACGAAAGTGTTTTGACTGACCTGAGTCGATCCACATGGTCCGGGTCGTTCAGGGTGATGTAAATGCCGGAGTCCGATGGCGGTCCGCGATAAAGAGCAGAAACATCATCCGGCAGAATGTCATTCGCCCTTAAAAGTTGTATAACTTCCGCCTTCGACGGGAACTGTCTCGACGTGATCTTCACTGTCCGAACCATATCATCATCATCGAAGAAAACGTCCGGGATCGCCGGCCTGTTTTGCACAGCTTGCGCCATGACTGAAAAAAAGAAGCAAATGGTGAGTATAAGATGAGAGACACTATCCTACAGTTTGCCACTATGCTTTCCTCTTTAATTGTACGGTGACCGGACAGGCTGTGGACCCTATGATGACGCCTACCTAAAGCCCATTGGGACGGTGGCTTTTGATGTTTGTCTATGATCTTTCTTGTCGTGCCCTTAATGGTTTATTCTCTTGTTGCTCTGGCTTCCGCCAAGTCATTGAGTACCTTCATTGTGGCTTTCTAGGCTATTGTTTTTTGTATTATATTTAAACGAGCATATTTGTGTTTTACCTATATTGCCTATTGATGCTGCCTTGTTGGTTAGAGATTAGATCATGGCGGGGATTTCTTTATTTACACTGTCCTGTTTTAATGGGATGACTGTAGAGTAAGTGTGAGGTTTGGTGCACCCTAAAACCGGTTTAAACCCCCAGTGGCCATTGTTGCAACTGACCGTTCCAAGGCGGTAGCCCTATTGTCAACCCTTTTGTGTTTGTGATGTCATTTTTTATTACTTTTTCCTTCCCGTTTGTCTGTTTGCGTGTTTGTTTTTGTGTTTTGTCGTCCTTGAATGGTGCTTTCCCTGTCCGATATTTGTGTCTTTCTTGACAATAGGGCTACCGCCTTGGAACGGTCAGTGGCAAAGTAATCAACATTTGTGACTATCGCAGGCATCAGCAGAACCGAAGAGCAATGCAAATTCTTTTTATTTACCGTAAACTCCCGGTGGTGTAACTTGCCACCCGGGCGGCACTCTTGTAGGGAAAGATATGAAATGCATAACATAACTGTAATATATATCACTTAATGTTTTGAACTCACTGTATTATACATTGAAACACTGTTCAATAAAACCCTCGAAATAAATACAGAAAAGGTGATTCCTTGGAAGCAACAGACACAAACAAGAGAGAAAAATAACAGACTCGGTTTTATTGAGTCTTGTCACGAGATGCAACACCTCTCACGCTCGTCCACAAATCACTGTTCGATGTTCACTGTTGAATTTTGGAATGTCCGTCCGAGTGGAAAAGAGTCTTAGCAGTGAGTTTTAAATAACATATTCACTTTAAACAAATTCCGGCGCCAACGAGGCACAACAGACAATCTCATTCGATTTGAATCATTTATTAGGGAAGCTTTCGTAAAGAAACAACATCTAGTCGCTGTATTTTTTTACTTGGAGAAAGCGTATGATACTGCATCGGTACTGTACGGTATCATGAATGATCTTCATGACCTTGGTCTTAGAGGCCGGTTACCAATATTTATAGAGAATTTCTTAGATGATAGACAGTTTCGTGTCCGAATGGGTTCAACCCTCTCTGACATTCTTGAACAGGAGATGGGTGTGCCACAGGGCAGCATACTCTCTGTCACTCTTTTTAATATAAAAATTAACAGTATAGTTAAATGCATCAATCCTGGTGTGGATTCCTCTCTCTATGTTGACGACTTTGTTATATGTTATCGTGCAAAAAACATGAACACTATTGAGAGACAACTTCAACAATGTCTCAATAAACTTCAGACCTGGTCTGATGAAAATGGTTTTAAATTTTGTAAATCTAAAACTAATTGTATGCATTTGTGTCAACTACGTAAACATCATGAAGACCCTCATCTAACACTGGATGGGTCACCAATACCAGTAGTAGATGAGACAAAATTTCTTATTTTCGATCGTAAATTAACGTTTATACTTAAATACTTAAAGGCCAAGTGCCTTAAAGCTCTTAATTTACTTAAAGTTGTTGCAAACACTAACTGGGGAGCGGATCGTAAAGTCCTCTTGCAACTTTACAGATCTCTTATCAGATCCAAGCTGGCCTACGGCTCGATAGTATATGGATCGACTCGCAAGTCGTACTTGCAGATGCTCGACCCTATACATAATCAAGGATTACGACTCTTCTTAGGTGCCTTTCGAACATCACCAGCCGAAAGTCTATATGTTGAAGCTAATGGACCATCACTGTCTCATAGACGGGACAAATTAGCTCTTCAATACGTCATTAAATTAAAGTCTAACCCTTCAAACCCAACTTTCGATAATGTTTTTAATCCAAGTTATGAACCTCTTTTTGATCGAAAACCGAAGGCCATTCCATCATTTGGTCTTCGTATTGAACCAAAATTAAGAGACACTGAAATCGACCTAAATTTGATTGCCAAGTACAAAGTACCGCAAATTCCACCGTGGACTTTGGAAACACCAACACTTATTTTTGATCTTTGTAATAGTAACAAATCCAGTACAGACCCTACTGTCTTTCAAAGCATATTTAATGAAGTTAAATCGAAACACAGTAACTTTCAAAATATATACACAGATGGTTCTAAAGATGGAGATAAGGTAGCTGCAGCAGCTGCTGTTCACAAACACAGCATAAAGAGCCGCCTGCCTGACAAGCCCTCTTTCTTTTCAGCTGAACTTAAGGCAATTGAACTTGCCTTAAATTATATTCAGGAATCTGATGATGATCATTTTGTAATATTTTCTGATTCCCTTTCATCTCTTCAAGCACTGGGTAATATGAAACATGATAACCCAGTTGTGCTTCAGCTTTTAGAAAAGTACAATTCTCCTATAGTTGATAATGTTATTATTTTCTTCTGGCTTCCAAGCCATGTAGGAATACGTGGTAATGATATAGCTGATAGTGCTGCTAAAGCAGCATTAGGTTTACATGTATCTAATACTAAATTATCTTATACTGATTTTAAAAGTGGTATTAACACATTTATTCGTAACTCTTGGCAAGCCGCTTGGGATTTGTCAGTTAACAATAAACTCCATTCAATTAAACCGTTACTTGGAGAATGGAGTTCTTCTAGTAGACCCATTCGTCGAGAAGAAGTTCTCCTAGCCCGGTGCACGATAGGGCATACACGTTATAATCATTCATACTATTACAAGCTGAGCAATTACCAGAATGTATACCCTGCTATGCACCGTTAGAGTCAAACGCATCTTATTGGAATGTGTAGACTTTGATCCTATGCGTCAAAGGTACTACAATGTTAATACTATGAAAGAGTTATTTCATACTATAGATTTTAGTCTTGTTTTAGATTTCCTAAAAGAGATCAGACTATATAAATCATTATAATGTGATCTTATATATATATACTTGTTTATATACCCGTTGACGGGCATTTGTTGATTTACATATATATACTGAAAGGAAAAAGAAACGCAGGGTGCGTATTTCCGCTATATATTTCATATAATGCACACTTAATTCCATATATATTCCAAGAAAATCTCAAGTTGTTTTGTAAAAAGAAAAAGTGCAGTTAGTTAGAGAAAGGACACAACTGTGATGTTGTAGACGTTTTAATCACAGTACACGTTGTAACAAGAAATTCATAAATGATGAAGTTCCTCTTTGAAAAATTAAGCCAGTTCAGTACTGTATTTAATGTTAAATGATTGCAACATTTAAAGCCTAAGTTTGCTCACCTGCTTGAGCCAAATGCGCATTCTGACGATAATGAAACTTTAAAGGGTTAACCATTGGTGTGTTCAGTGCTGATTAAACCTTCTTTCTAAAAGGACAGGCCTAATGTCGCCCTGTACCATTCGATTAGCAGTAGCATATAAACAATATATAGCGGAAATACGCACCCTGCGTTTATTTTTCCTTTCAGTATAGTTTATATTACTACCATATCATCCCTTACTTGTAAATAGTTATATCTTTATATATTTACATTAATTTTTAATTAATCCTTCATTTCATCATCATTCATCAGTTCTTGCGCACAATATGACCTATTTATGTGTCGACATGCCGTAAAACACCATTCATTCATTTATTACATATCATAATAACAACGCCTCTAGAGTCGGACGAACCGTAACTCCAATAACATTGTTTCGATAGACCTAAACTTATTTCTATTTTCTTTGATAAAAAGTCATTATCAACAAAGGTTTCCTGTACGCATAAAATATCAATACAATTTTGTTTAATATAAGATCTTAGATAACCTTGTTTTTCCTGGATCTAAATCCATGAATATTTATGCTTACTATATTCAAATCCATTGTTCTTTATTATATATTAAAGAATAAATAGAATTGAATAAGGACAACTCGAAAATAAAATAATGCGTACGAGTTTCCGCCCCTGTTCGGACATAGACACGAACAAAAACCCCGTTGTTGGTCAGACGATTATAAAACGCAGTTGAATACTAAAGGCCGTCGCAGTGACTAGCGCTTATCGACAAAATAAATAAAGGCACATTTACTCGCGATAGATTTAAATCCAATAAAAGTATCAATTATCTTTGCATAACGCAGATAAACCTGGTAAAACATTTTATCGATAAAGTATTGGAAAAATATGGTTGTGAGTAAACTAGTAGAAGTAAATGTAGTGTGTATTGGAAAACACAGAGTGCGTGTAGCGTAAAATATACAGTATTGTGTGTAATCGAAGAAAGTACGATAGTTATAGAGGTAAACAAATTTCCAGGCAATACACTATGTAGTATTGCCGTATAAATGGGGGCGTTTTTCAAATTCATTATCGATAGTTCTGTCCAAGGTCAATACCACACGAGAGTTTTTTTTGCAAAATCATTATTCAAAACATCATTGTCTATCGTGCGATAAACGTTTATTAAGGGGAAAATCATGACTGAGATTTTACTCATAACGTCCCACTTCGCGTGTAGCCTGGTGACGGCGTCCTCGTCTCCTTCGTTCGAAAGAGCCTCCACCATTCATTCATTCATTCATTCATTCGAAAGAGCCTCATAAGGATTAGGGGACAACGCCAACGGGCTCAACGGGGCAGGGTATTTAGCATTTCGCCTCGCCTGAAGAGGCGGGAAATGACGACGAAAGGATTCCTCAATACATGATAAGTCCTGCTCTTCTTCCGTTCTCCGTTTCTCTCCTTTGTCTTCCTTTTCCATTCGGGGGCTGCTCTTTTCGGTGGTTGTCGACGTCTGTGTCTTATCCGAATCCGGCGTCGGTATCGGCGTCAGGTTCAGCTCCGTCACCTGGGTCGTCTCCACCACTGGCATAACGTCTTCCCCCAACATCATCTGTAACCACCACTAGCTGTTCCACTGGCTGTTCCCTGGAGGCTGTTCCACTGGTTGTTCCGCTGTCACCGTAGGCTGTCTGTGCCCGAGCCTACCAGTAGCCGCACTTGCATAAGTAGGACGTGACAAGTTAGTCGGACAGTCAACTCTCAGGTGGCCTACATGAGAACATTTTAAACACAACGGGGGTCTGCCCGACATGGTCAGCAGGGCAGATGTCCCACACCCTAAGTTAATTACATGAGGTATACCCATTCGCTGTACCTCAGTGACCTCGAGGGCTACCACTCTCACTCCAGTCTTAATTCTAGCTCTACCATGTGATGTCTCTAGCCTCTCCACGGACATGACTTTCCCATAGTCAGCGAGAATAGCTCTCAAGAAAGTGTCTTGACACAAAAAGGGACAAACAGTGCACCCTAACCGAAACTACCTGTTTCCCGAGCGCCATCAGATTAAACTGTCTGTTACGGTAATTTAAATTGTCTACTGACCTCAGTAACTCAACACTCTCCGAAGCGAACATTGTTACATAAATTCCCGCATCATTTGGCTTCCCTCTGTAGAGAACGTCAACATCTTCAGGGCTGATATCGTACTTTTTCAGTGGTGATATAACATCAGCTTGACTGGCGTTACCTCGGCAAGTGAGCTTTACTGTCCTATTCATCACGTCCGAATCAAAATACGCAGTATTCAAAGTGGTTTACTATCACCGACGCCATTTCTGTGAAATAGACTACAAAACGGTATTCCCTGTACCAGGTAAGTATGCTCGCACATGCATCGGGCAAGATGTCATTGGCGACGTCTTCACTTTCCAGTGGATGTGCCATCAATGACACTCAGTCGCACGTTCTTGTCCAGATCTGTTTCCATTGACATACATATCCATTGTTTTGTTTGTTCGTCTCCAAATATATCTCCCCGTCTTCGTGTTGGTCTTGTTTGGCAGTCTTTGTTTGAAACGTTTGACCTACGTATAGAAAACGTTGCTCTGCACATTTAAAGGAGGATCTATAACTGACTTTTGAAAACGATGTCCTGCACATCCAAAGGAGAATCTATAAATGTCCTTTGAAACATAAGTTAAAGACGTGCCATCACTGTAATCTTATGTCTTAGATCATGGGAAAAACGAGGAACGCATGCTTTTGAAAAAAACAGTCGGTGGTGGGGTGATAAAAATCAACCGACTGCTCGTTACTTAGCAGAGGGGTATGACCCCCCCCCACCCCCCCCCCCAGACACGAAAAGTATCCCACCTGTTGACCGTAGATGATGACCCGTGTCGTTGGAGAAGGGAATCCTGGTGGTATAGTGCCGTGGAGATCTGGTAGTTATCTCCACGTTGCAACACACCACTTTAGTCCGGACTTCAACTAGACGGGCGGTCAGATTTGGCCCGATCTGATCAATCGGTTTGTCACGCCAGCTATAAGAGATCCGACCTTATTATTCAGACAGTACCAGTACACTGTATCTTACTTGTCTTTTTAAGCGGAACCCCTCCCCCCCCCCCCCCCCCAGTCGGTGGTGGGGTGATAAGAATCAACCGACTGCTCGTTACTTAGCAGAGGGGTAGGACCCCCCGAAATGTAACCCACCTGTTGACCGTGGGTGGCGACCCGTGTCGTTGGAGAAGGGAATCCTGGTGGTTGAGTGACTTGGAGATCTGATAGTTATCCCCACGTTACAACACACTACTTTGGTCCGGACTTCAACTAGACGGGCGGTCAGATTAGCCCGATCTGACCAATCGGTTTGTCACGCCTGCTATACGGGATCCTAGCTTCTTGTTTAAATCAAATCTCCATCAATCCCTCTACTTTAATATCTTGCTCCCTTTTATTTTGTCCTCTTTAAACATAATGTAGAAAGGATCCTTTATGGCGGTGGCGCTAGGGCTAATCATGTATTTCTGAACGCTATATGGCTATACTCATACCACTTTTAAGCGGAACATAAGTGCGGCTCTTAGACTTTTTAGTTGAGGGGTTATGTCCGCTGGGTGGTATGGGGGTCTGATGCGTTAGTTTTATATGAGTATACTCTTCACGTATTCTTGGCATTTGTTTATCGGATATCCACAGCAAATGTCCCCTTGTTGGGCTCCGAGGTGGGTGAGAAGCGTGGAGAATGAATATCATTTGCCAATTATGGCACCAAAACAAGCACACAAAACTACTAAACGATCTCGAGAAGAGTCCGAATCAGAATCTGATGAGGATATCTCTCATTTAAATTGGCCTCGTTTTCTTAACATTATCTCTCTAGAGGATGACAAACCTATTACTAGACTCTCTCTTTTTGCCATCTCCAAGGCTTTACTTGGCATCGCCGGTGAGCCAAGGAGTGTCAAAAAGCTCAATAATGGCAAACTTCTTGTTGAGTGTGCCAAAAAATCACACTCTGACAATCTCCTTTCAATTCATACTTTCGTAAACATCCATGTTGAGGTTATTCCTCACATTTTCTCAATTCTTCAAAGGGTGTAGTACGCTCCAGGGAACTGGAGCACTGCAATCTTGAAGAAATGACTCAAAATCTCAAAACCCAAGGTGTGACTGAGGTAACGCGCATCAGTACGAGGCGGAGTGGCAAACTCACTCCCACAAATACTTTTGTGCTTACTTTCAGCACACCAAATCTGCCAAAGACCATCAAAACTGGATGTATCATTCTACCAGTTGACCCCTTCATTCCAAACCCTCTTCGATGTTTTAACTGTCAACTCTTTGGTCACCATAGAGAAAGATGCAAGCGAGCTGCTCCTGTCTGTGCCCTTTGCGGCCAGGAGGGTCATAGCGACTTCGCCAATTGCAAAAATTCCGCCTCTTGCGTTAACTGCAAGGGGACCTACGGAGCTTTCTCTAAGGATTGTCCGAAGTGGAAACACGAGAAGGAAATACAGAAAGTTAAGATTGAAAAGAATATTTCCTTTCCTGAAGCTAGGAAACTTGTTGAAGGTCTAACTCCACCCATTCCATCTGGCAAATCATATGCCGATGCGAGTAGGGTTGAGAAACCAGCTACCAGGTCTATCGCGGTGCAGACCGTGATAACCTGGCCAATAGACTCCAACGGGTTTGCGACTATTCCCAACTCTGTTCAGGAATCCTCTAAAACTTCTTCAGCCTCTCAAACTTCGGTCCTCTTAAATAAGCCTCCTGTTGCTCCCAGATCTCCTGTGGCTTCCAAGCCTAACACTCCTTCAACTATATCCTCAACAACTCATACACCTACTGCATCTACTTCATCTTTTCCGAAATCGACGGACTCTGGTGCAACCAAGAGTCCACCAAAGCCGACGAACTCTTCCAGGGCTTCGTCAAATTCGACGAAGCCTCCCAAGAGTTCGTCACCTATCAGAACTGCTGCCACGGACGTGACAGCAAAGAAAAAGAAAACTCCCGGGTTAGGGAAGCAGTCAAAAGGATCTGATGATCCGATTGAACTGCACAACAGATTTGGAGACTTGGAGATGGAGATTGATGATCCAGCAAATCTGGAACTCCCAAAGTCTCCAAGGTCTGCCAAACCCAAAGGCCGTAAGCCCGTACTTCCGCCTTAGTAACGACAAAATCGAATAAGATCATTCAATGGAACTGCCGAGGTTTAAAACCTAATTATGATGAAATCAGCTTACTTTTAAATAAACACAACCCTGTTGCATTTTGCCTTCAAGAAACTTTCTTAAAGAAGAGTGATAAAATATCTTTTAAAAACTATTCATTGTATAACTATATTTGTGATACTGGTGATAAAGCTTCTGGAGGAGTTTTGATTCTTGTGAATCAAAACATTCCTCACAGAACTGTTGCGTTGAAAACTGGTCTGCAAGCTGTTGTGGTCAGTGTTACGATGCACCGAGTTATAACAATATGCTCCTTATATTTACCGCCCAGTTCTTCACTAGACCTTAAAGATCTAAATCACCTAGTTGCACAATTACCATCACCTTTTATACTCTTGGGTGATTTTAATGCACACAACTACATTTGGGTTGTAAGGATATAAACGATAAAGGCAAGAAAGTTGAAGATTTCTTAGCCAAAAACAATTTGTGTCTTTTTAATGATAACAAAACACATACTTATTTACATCCAGCTACAGGCTCTCATTCTTCCATTGATTTAACAATATGCGATCCAACGCTTTTGATGGATTTTTCGTGGAGTGTTGGTGACGACCTATGTGGAAGTGACCACTTCCCCTTATTTCTTGAAAATATCGGCGCTCCACTTCTCGATAAAACGCAACGATGGAAACTTCGCAAAGCTGATTGAGATACGTTTCAATCTCTTTGTGAGGAACAGTTAAAGCCTTCCGTTTTCGAGGATGTCGAAGACGCAACTGCTCTTTTTACCAAAACCCTTCATGATATAGCTGATCAAACTATTCCAAAAACCTCGGCAAATCCAAAACGCCCACATAAACCATGGTACGATGATGACTGCAAAAAGGCAGTCAGCGATCGTAAAGCTGCATTGAATGCTTTTAACTTGCGGCCAATTCAAAATAATTTAGATACTTTTAGAGTTTTTCGTGCGAAAGCCCGTCGTACTATTAAGGATAGCAAGAGGAAATCCTGGAGATCTTATGTCTCTAGGCTGAACTCTCGTTCATCACTTAAGAAGACGTGGGACATGGTCCGGAAAATAAACGGTAAAGGTAATTCTAGTTGTGTAAATCATCTTTAAACTGATAATGAGGATATTACTTCTGTCAAAGATATTACGAACACTTTGGCAGAAACTTTTTCTAAAAATTCTTCTTCTGAAAATTGTCAACCAAAGTTTTTAAAAAATAAGAAACTAAAAGAACAGAAGAAGCTGAATTTCAAGTCTAACAATTTGGAGAAATACAATAAACTGTTCACTCTCAAAGAACTTCGAGAATCCCTTAAAAAGGCTCATCATACATCAGCTGCTCCAGATGATATCCATTATCAATTATTAAAACATTTACCTGAAACCTGTCTCTCTACACTTCTTGGTATATTTAATAAGGTTTGGGTGATAGGAAACTTCCCCGATTCTTGGCGGGAAGCAATCGTTATTCCAGTCCCCAAACCTGGAAAGGATCATACGGACCCAATAAATTATCGCCCTATTGCTTTAACGAGTTGTATATGTAAAACCATGGAACGAATGATTAATGAGAGACTCGTTTGGTACCTGGAATCCAACAAGCTGATAACAAAGTATCAAAGTGGATTCCGGCGCCAACGAGGCACAACAGACAATCTCATTCGATTTGAATCATTTATTAGGGAAGCTTTCGTAAGGAAAGAACATTTAGTCGCTGTATTTTTTGACATGGAGAAAGCTTATGATACTGCATGGAAGTACGGTATCATGAATGATCTTTATGACCTTGGTCTTAGAGGTCGATTAGCAGTTTTTATAGAGAATTTCTTAGAGGACAGACAGTTTCGTGTCCGAATGGGTTCAACCCTCTCTGACATCCATGAACAGGAGATGGGTGTGCCACAGGGCAGCATACTCTCTGTCACCCTTTTTAGCATAAAAATTAACAGTATAGTTAAATGCATCAATCCTGGTGTGGATTGCTCCCTATATGTTGACGACTTTGTTATGTTATCGTGCAAAAAACATGAACACTATTGAGAGACAACTGCAATAATGTCTGAATAAACTTCAGACCTGGTCGGATGAAAATGGTTTTAAATTTTCTAAATCTAAAACTAATTGTATGCACTTTTGTCAGTTACGTAAACATCATGAAGACCCTCATCTAACACTGGATGTGTCACCAATACCTCTTGCGACTTTACAGATCTCTTATCAGATCCAAGCTGGACTACGGCTCCATAGTATATGGATCGACTCGCAAGTCGTACTTGCAGATGCTCGATCCTATACATAATCAAGGATTACGACTCGCCTTGGGTGCCTTTCGTACATCACCAGCCGAAAGTCTATATGTTGAAGCTAATGAACCGTCACTGTCTCATAGACGGGACAAATTATCCCTTCAATACGCCATTAAATTAAAGTCTAACCCTTCAAACCCAACCTTCGATAATGTTTTTAACCCTAGTTGTGAACCTCTTTTTGATAGAAAACCGAAGGCCATTCGACCTTGGTCTTCGTATTAAATCAAAATTAAGAGACACTGAAATCGACCTAAATTTGATTGCCAAGTACAAAGTACCACAAATTCCACCGTGGACTTTGGAAACACCAACAATTATTTTCGATCTTTGTTATAGTAACAAATCCAGTACAGACCCACTGTCTTTCAAAGCAAATTTAATGAAATTAAATCGAAATACAGTAACTTTCAACATATATACACAGATGGCTCTAAAGACGGAGATAAGGTAGCTTCAGCAGCTGTTGCTCACAAACACAGCATAAAGAGCCGCCTGCCTGACAAGGCCTCTATCTTTTCAGCTGAACTTAAGGCAATTGAACTTGCCTTAAATTATATTCAGGAATCTGATGATGACCATTTTGTAATCTTTTCTGATTCCCTTTCATCTCTTCAAGCACTGGGTAATATGAAACATGATAACCCAGTTGTGCTTCAACTTTTAGAAAAGTACAATTCTCTTATAATTGATAATGTTATTATTTTCTGCTGGCTTCCAAGCCATGTAGGAATACGTGGTAATGATAGAGCTGATAGTGCTGCTAAGGCAGCATTAGATCTACATATATCTAATACCAAATTACCTTATACTGATTTTAAAAGTTGTATTAACACATATATTCGTAACTCTTGGCAAACCGATTGGGATTTGTCAGTTAACAATAAACTCCATTCAATTAAACCGCTACTCGGAGAATCGCGTTCTTCTAGTAGACCCATTCGTCGAGAGGAAGTTGTCCTAGCCCGGTGCAGAATAGGGCATACGCGTTATACTCATTCATATTTATAACAAGGTGAGCAATTACCAGAATGTATACCCTGCTTTGCACCGTTAACGGTCAAACATATATTACTGGAATGTGTAGACTTTGATCCTATGCGTCAAAGGTACTACAATGTTAATACTATGACCGAGTTATTTAATACTATAGATTTTAGTCTAGTTTTAGATTTCCTGAAGGAAGTCAGACTACTTAAATCATTATAATATGTACTTGTATATATTTACTTTTTTGTATGCCCGTTTTCGGGCGTTTGTTGTTTTACATATATACTTTGTATTACTACCATATCATCCCTTATATTTTAATATTTTTATCTTTATATGTTTGCATTAATTTATAAATAATCCTTCATTTCATCATCATTCAATCAGTTTTTGCGCACAATATGACCTATTTATGTGTCGACGTGCCGTAAAACACCATTCATTCATTCATTCATTCATTCACTATACATTTGCATGAGAAATGGGCATTTTCTTCAGTAAGGCCGTATTAATGCTTTCTGATTAGGCGTCCAATACCTCCTTCATATGCACATACAGACATATATTGCTTACGGTCACATTCACGGCAATTATACAGGTTACATCTTCCATTCCCCATTCCCTTTATCAGCACTTATTGAGGACGGTTCGTCAGGGTCTCCCATCCCTTCGTGATTTGTGGAACACCAAACTCGTTGCAACGACAACTTATATTCAAGTCCACATTTGCAGTTGCTGCACATGTTCACATGCTTACATTGAATGGCACACACTTATGGAACGCAATATCATTCCTTTCTCACGTGTGACACACTGCAACATGTACACCCTTGCAACTATTTCCATTCTGCAGATATACTTTTCCCCATGCTAAATACCTCCTGAACATTTTGATACAAGGTGACACTATGGTCGCACACCACATGTTGGGCAATGTAAATATAACTTGTTATTTCCCTGTCCTCCTCACAACACATCGCACCTTTGGTGAATGGAAATAATTCCACCATATGGACTGTAAGCATACGCAAGAGATGGAAATACCCATTGAATAATAAGGCAATATACAGTCCAAATAGACAGGTATGCCCATTTCAGTCACGAGTCCCTGCTGCATATATCGCTAATTATACAATGGAATGCATATTGCCAACCTGTGGAGATAACATACATGGTTGCTCATTGCCTATAACCTAACTGTTGCAAACTGTTCTTTCACCAGGTTTACAACAGTGTCGGACATAAAGGAGCAGCATCTCAACACAGACATCAACCTCGATGTCACTGTGGACAGCCTATCCAAAGCGAGCAGTTATGGCAAAGCTGCAGGGCAAACAAATTAACTGTGTGCTCTGTGACAGAACCGGCAAAATAGACTGCATTGCTTGGAATGACTGCGTCCAGTATGTTTCTGAAGCCCTTGCAGTTGACAAGAGTGTTAAAGTACTCAATGTCAGAGTCCGCCAAGCAAAGGCACAGTTCTGCTGCACTTCATCAGGCCTCCAGCTGCTCTTCACGAAGAATGCAACAATAGAAGACAGTGATACCATTCAACAGAGTGCTCGTCTTTTACTACTTAAATCGAAATACAGTAACTTTCAACATATCTACACAGATGGCTCTAAAGATGGAGATAAGGTAGCTGCATCAGCTGTTGTTCACAAACACAGCATAAAGAGCCGCCTGCCTGACAAGGCCTCTATCTTTTCAGCTGAACTTAAGGCAATTGAACTTGCCTTAAATTATATTCAGGAATCTGATGATGACCATTTTGTAATCTTTTCTGATTCCCTTTCATCTCTTCAAGCACTGGGTAATATGAAACATGATAACCCAGTTGTGCTTCAACTTTTAGAAAAGTACAATTCTCTTATAATTGATAATGTTATTATTTTCTGCTGGCTTCCAAGCCATGTAGGAATACGTGGTAATGATAGAGCTGATAGTGCTGCTAAGGCAGCATTAGATTTACATATAACTAATACCAAATTACCTTATACGGATTTTAAAAGTTGTATTAACACATATATTCGTAACTCTTGGCAAGCCGCTTGGGATTTGTCAGTTAACAATAAACTCCATCCAATTAAACCGTTACTCGGAGAATGCCGTTCTTCTAGAAGACCCATTCGTCGAGAGGAAGTTGTCCTAGCCCGGTGCAGGATAGGGCATACACGTTATACTCATTCATATTTATTACAAGGTGAGCAATTACCAGAATGTATACCCTGCTTTGCACCGTTAACGGTCAAACACATATTATTGGAATGTGTAGACTTTGATCCTATGCGTCAAATGTACTACAATGTTAATACTATGAAAGAGTTATTTGATACTGTAGATTTTAGTCTTGTTTTAGATTTCCTGAAAGAGATCAGACTATATAAATCATTGTAATGTGTTCTTATATATATTTACTTGTTTATATACCCGTTGACGGGCATTTGTTGATTTACATACATACTTTATATTACACCTGATCATCCCTTATTTTTTTAATAGTTTTATCTTTATATATTTACCTTAATTTGTAATTAATACTTCCTTTTCATAAATTTTTGCGCACAATATGACCTATTTATGCGTCGACGTGCCGTAAAACACCATTCATTCATTCATTCATTCATTCGTCTTCTACTTACAACCATTGAGAAGCTCAATTGTTATGACAATTCAAGAAACAATATCGCTGGTCTTATAACTTATGTATCAATTCATCTTTGGAAAACGTGAATGCGACAGAAAAACTTGCCATCAAGATGAGAGATATGACTGGAGAGATAGATGTCTCCTTCTGGAGGGAGACAGCTGCAAGCTTTGCTGGAGTTGTTGGTGATAGAGTCCTCCTGGAGGGAGTTACTGTCAAGAACTATGGTAGATATAATGTTATTTTTTGGCAACAGCGCTAACGTGAGTCTCAATGTTGTCCACCGCGACCTCTCTCACCTGTCTAATGTCTGCAATACGACTGCTCCAAAAGTTGATCGCTCGCCTGCTAAAATTCAACCTACAGTGGTGAAGTCACTTGATAACCTGTCAGAAATTAATGAGAGACAAACCTTCACTGCAAAGGTGACAGAGGTTTTCCTGCAATTCTACGACCAATGCCCTGATGTTAGATGCAGGAAGAGCATAAAGAAATTGGACAATGTCTTCCGCTGTGACAAGTGTGACAAATCTTACAGTGTTTGTTCTACTGGCTTACGTCTGAGATTAACAGTTACGCAGGATAACATGTCACGAACTCTGACTGCTTTCAACAACATTGTAGCAAAGTTAATCGGCAAGACACTCAAGGCGACCTTAGATGACAAAATGACAGGCAGTGATGTTGCTGAAATTGTAGAAGGTCAAACATTTGATTTCGTTGCATCAGGTGGCCGCATAGCAGATGAATTCCTCTGCCACGATTGCAAGTTAGTGGATACTGCTGCGGCAGATGCATTTCAGCCTTCCTTGCATGCACCTACAACACGGGATTCACCTGACAATAGTGAACGTCCCACAACACAACTGGCACAAGCCGCAAACTCACGCGCACCTATTAGAAGACCTCCAGCTCCACCTAAACACATGGAACGAATGATTAATGAGAGACTCGTTTGGTACCTGGAGTCCAACAAACTGATAACAAAGTATCAAAGTGGATTCCGGCGCCAACGAGGCACAACAGACAATCTCATACGATTTGAATCGTTTATTAGAGAAGCTTTCATAAAAAAAGAACATTTAGTCGCTGTATTTTTTGACTTGGAGAAAGCTTATAATACTGCTTGGAAGTACGGTATTATGAATGATCTACATGACATTGGTCTTAGAGGCCGATTACCCATTTTTATAGAGAAATTCTTAGATGATAGACAGTTTCGTGTCCGAATGGGTTCAACCCTCTCTGATATTCATGAACAGGAGATGGGTGTTCCACAGGGCAGCATACTATCTGTCACACTTTTTAATATAAAGATTAACAGTATAGTAAAATGCATCAATCCAGGTGTGGATTGTTCGCTATATGTTGACGACTTTGTTATATGTTATCGTGCAAAAAACATGAATACTATCGAGAGACAATTACAACAATGTCTCAATAAACTTCAGACCTGGTCTGATGAAAATGGTTTTAAATTTTCTAAATCTAAAACTAATTGTATGCACTTTTGTCAGTTACGTAAACATTATGAAGACCCTCATCTAACACTGGATGGGTCACCAATACCAGTAGTAGATGAGGCAAAATTCCTTGGTCTTATTTTCGACCGTAAATTAACGTTTATACCACACCTTAAATACTTGAAGGCCAAATGCCTTAAAGCTCTTAATTTACTTAAAGTTGTTGCAAACACTAACTGGGGAGCAGATCGTAAAGTCCTTTTACAACTTTATAGATCTCTTATCAGATCCAAGCTGGACTACGGCTCAATAGTATATAGATCGACTCGCAAGTCATACTTGCAGATGCTCGACCCTATACATAACCAAGGATTACGACTCGCCTTAGGTGCCTTTCGTACATCACCAGCCGAAAGTCTATATGTTGAAGCTAATGAACCATCACTGTCTCATAGACGGGACAAGTTAGCCCTTCAATATGCCATTAAATTAAAATCTAACCCTTCAAACCCAACTTTCGATAATGTCTTTAATCCTAGTTGTGAACCTCTTTTTGATCGTAAACCGAAGGCCATCCGACCATTTGGTCTTCGTATTAAACCAAAATTAAGAGACACTGAAATCGAACTAAATTTGATTGCAAAGTACAAAGTACCACAAATTCCACCGTGGAGTTTGGAAACACCAACAATTATTTTCGACCTTTGTAATAGTAACAAATCCAGTACAGACCCTACTGTCTTTCAAAGCAAATTTAATGAAATTAAATCGAAATACAGTGACTTTCAACATATATACACAGATGGTTCTAAAGATGGAGATAAGGTAGCTGCAGCAGCTGTTGTTCACAAACACAGCATAAAGAGCCGCCTGCCTGACAAGGCCTCTATCTTTTCAGCTGAACTTAAGGCAATTGAACTTGCCTTAAATTATATTCAGGAATCTGATGATGACCATTTTGTAATCTTTTTTGATTCCCTTTCATCTTTTCAAGCACTGGGTAATATGAAACATGATAACCCAGTTGTGCTTCAACTTTTAGAAAAGTACAATTCTCTTATAATTGATAATGTTATTATTTTCTGCTGGCTTCCAAGCCATGTAGGAATAAGTGGTAATGATAGAGCTGATAGTGCTGCCAAGGCAGCATTAAATTTACATATATCTAATACCAAGTTACCTTATACTGATTTTAAAAGTTGTATTAACACATATATTCGTAACTCTTGGCAAACCGCTTGGGATTTGTCAGTTAACAATAAACTCCATTCAATTAAACCGTTGCTCGGAGAGTGGCGTTCTTCTAGTAGACACATTCGTCGAGAGCAAGTTGTCCAAGCCCGGTGCAGGATAGGGCATACACGTTATACTCATTCATATTTATTACAAGGTGAGCAATTACCAGAATGTATACCCTGCTTTGAACCGTTAACGGTCAAACACATCTTGTTGGAATGTGTCGCCTTTGATCCTATGCGTCAAAGGTACTACAATGTTAATACTATGAAAGAGTTATTTGATACTGTAGATTTTAGTCTTGTTTTAGATTTCCTAAACGAGATCTGACTATATTAATCATTATAATGTGTTCTTATATATATTTACTTGTTTATATACCCGTTGACGGGCATTTGTTGATTTACATACATAGTTTATATTACACCTTATCCCTTATTTTTTAATAGTTTTATCTTTATATATTTACACTTATTTTTAAATAATACTTTTTTTTTTTTTTTTTGTTTTTAACATTTTATTTGAATATCAAGTGTACAAACATTTACATACCATACATATATAGATGCATTATAGTCTACCTGCTCCTATAGTAAATTATAACTTCATTAAATATGTGGAATGGATTTAACTTCCTTCCAGTTGTAAATAAAAGCATTAAGACTAATGTATCACAAACATTTTACACAGCTTATATCAAAACATATTTTGAACTGCATTCCACCTTGATTTGATTGCATTATATTTGTATAAGGGGTACATATATGTTGAGAATAGTTCCATAGCTCTGTAAATTTTCACTTGTTCTAAAAATATCGTATAGTTAGGTAGACAGTTTCTCAGTTTGCAAGTTTTCTCAAAGCCGCTTGGGATTTGTCATTTAACAATAAACGCCATTCAATTAAACCGTTACTCGGAGAATGGCGTTCTTCTAGTAGACCCATTCGTCGAGAGGAAGTTGTCCTAGCCAGGTACAGGATAGGGCATACCCGTTATACTCATTCATATTTATTACAAGGTGAGCAATTACCAGAATGTATACCCTGCTTTGCACCGTTAACGGTCAAAAACATATTGTTGGAATGTGTAGACTTTGATCTTATGCGTCAAAGGTACTACAATGTTAATACTATGACCGAGTTATTTAATACTATAGATTTTAGTCTAGTTTTAGATTTCCTGAAGGAAGTCAGACTATATAAATCATTATAATATGTGCTTGTATATATTTACTTTTTTATATACCCGTTTTCGGACATTTGTTGATTTACATATATAGTTTATATTACTACCATATCATCCCTTACATGTAAATAGTTTTATCTTCATATATTTACATTAATTTTTAATTAATCCTTCATTTCATCATCATTTATCTGTTTTTGCGCACAATATGACCTATTTATTTGTCGACGTGCCGTAAAACACCATTCATTCATTCATTCATTCATTCATTCATTTGACTAATGCCTATAATTTTAGGTAAAATACAGCCTAAGCGTGTTGTAAGAGCTTTTGATACAATTTTACGATCAGTATTAAGTAAAGATATAGGTCTATAATATTTCATGTCAGATGCATTATTGTCATCTTTACATATTAACGTTATATAAGATAGTTTTTGTGAAGTGGGCATTTCACCATTATCATATGCCAGTAGAAATATTGTTTCAGGACGTCACCAAATAAGTGGAAAAATTGATGATAAAAAATACTGGTAAGTCCATCACTTCCAGGGGATTTCCCCGACTCCATTTGAACTAAGCTTTTTGAAATTTCATCTTTAGATATAGGTTTACTTAAAAGTGCATTATCAAAAAAAAAAAACTTCCTTCAAGTCGTTAAAAATATATCAATATATGATTTATCTACTGGTTCTTTCGAAGACAGATTCTTATAAAAGTTACGAAAACAATTTAAAATTTCTTTTGGTTTAGTATATGGTATATTATTATCAATACTTTCTGAAACAGTTTTCTTTAGACCTTTTGTCTTTTCTCTGTTAAAAAAATAGCTGGATGAGTTTTCTTTAGTATCTAAAATATTAGCTTTACTTCTAATTATAGCTCCAGCTTGCATTTTATTTTCAATGGATTTTATTTTCTGTTTTATTTCATCCTTATATTGTAATGCATTATTATCTGATAAACTTATATTTTGATAATCTTTCTTTAGCTTCTTATATTCTCCGTCTAAGTATTTATTTTTATCCTTGCTATAATCAATGCCAAATTCTTTCATTTTGTTTTTCATTAAATCCCACCATTCTAAAGTAATATTATCAGTTCTACTGATTATTGTCCAGTAGTATTCAAATGCATCCATAAATTCATTATCTTCAAGCAAAGTATCATTAAATTTCCAGTAGGATTTTCCAAAGGATAATCCTTTGTTTGTATTTAAAGTTAAAGTAATAAAATCGTGGTCTGAGTGACTGCAGGGTAATATTTTCGAATCTACCAAAGCATCTTTTATAGAATGTGGGATATAAAATCTATCTAGCCTACAGCCTATATATTCGAAATGTTGAGATGCATTTCTATTAGAAGTAATTTTACTTATCCAAGAGACAGCCCTTTCCGTAGGGTTAAGTTTTCTAAAACAATCTAAAAGTTTATGCTTATCAATAATGTTATTAAACATTTTAGAACCAACAGTGCCTTTATTTAGATTCCCACCAAGTTTGTCTAAATTTGTATTTGTGACAAAGTTAAAGTCTCCAGTCAATATCAAGTTTTTGGCAGTTACAATAGATGGTATTAATTCTTTTAAAAAAGTATTCCTCTCTTGAGTATCATTGGGTGTATAAATATTAATTAATCTGTAGTTTATAAAGTCATTTATTGAAAAGTCAACGTACGCTAATCTGTCATCAAAATCATTATGGAAATTATTCATGATTACATTTTTATTACAAAACATTATTACAACACCTCTAGAGCTAAAGGAACCATAACGCCATATACACTGACCCAAAATGAAAGCTTTACACTTTATTTGTTTGAATATCTGTTTTGTTAGTATACATGTTGTTGTAAGATTTACACATGGTTATCACGATTTCATTGCGGATAACGAGTATGCAATTGTTTTAAAAATCGCCGGTCTATTCATGCGTCCAAGCATGAAAAACGTGTTCCTTACTTTGCACGTGCGCAGCAACAGGTGTTTTACTTACAGGTTTTACACCTACAAGTAATCATTTGCTGCTCAGCACTGATAATAGAAAGTTAATTTGTTTTTAAAAAACGTTTGCATTTAGTGATGCCACGTCTTTCTGAAGATCAGAGAAACCAATCTATTGGTATGCTCACGGCGGGGTCAATAGTAAATAACGTCGCGCGTCATTTTGGCTGCTCCAGACAGACTATTCATAATCTTGTGAACCGGTACAACATTACTGGGTCTGTCAGAGATCGTGCAAGACCCGATCGCGTACGTGCCTTAACGTTACGTACTGATCGCGTTATCACGTTGACTCACCTACGTAATCGTTTTTTACCAGCAACCATTACTGCTCGGCGTTACGGGATTCATGCAGAGACGATCAAAAATCGTTTGAGACAGAACCAAGTTCCTATTCTTGCTCGTCGTCCATATAATGGACAGATTATCACACCTCGTCACCGAGCTTCCAGATTGTTATGGGCACGACGTCATTTGCAATTCACGCGCAACCAGTGGCAATCGGTACTTTTCAGCGATGAGTCGCGGTTTACTGTCAGCCATGCAGATGGCAGAATACGCATCTATCGCCGTAGAAATGAACGACTGGCAGATTGTTGTATTCGGGAGAGAGACATATATGGTGGTGGCAGTATTATGGTCCGGGGTGGGATAATGGGAAATCTGAAAACTGATCTGGTCATTATCCAAGGAAATGTCAATGCTCAACGTTACATCAATGTTTTAAACAACACAATGATACCATTCATGCAAAATAACGGACCTGACACTTTCCAGCATGACAATGCAAGGCCTCACACGGCGCGTATAACCACACAATTCCTTGCTCAAAATAACGTTAACGCCTTGCCTTGGCCCGCTTTATCCCCGGACTTAAACCCCATAGAACACATATGGGATGAATTGGGTCGGAGGGACAGGTCCAATCATCAAATTGATACCATAAATGACCTCAAAAATGCACTTCTGTTAGAATGGCAACGTATTCCAAATGCGCTCATACAACGTTACGTAAATTCAATGAGGCGACGTATTCTGCAATGCATTCGTAAAATTTGAGGTCACACTGGTTACTGATGCTTTTTATAACATCACTTAGCGCACTCAGTCAGTAATTTCTTGTTTCCAAATGCTGTGTGATCATTTTCATTTTTCAGGAACTTTCATTTCGACCCCTCTCAACTTAACTGTTCATAAACAAATATGCAATATCTGATTTTTATCCAATAAATTACACAAACACATCGATATGGCATTGAAGTTACGATGGCAAAAAAAATTAACCCCGAATATACATTTATCAACAAAATATATACTTTTGAAGTCTATGTAAAGTTTTCATTTTGGGTCAGTGTACATCGCTTTTCTAATTGAAAAAATAATTCTATCTGTTTTGACACAAAATAATTATCAATGAATGTTTCTTGTATACATAATATATCAACATTATTTTCCTCGATAAACTTTTTCAAATATATCTGTTTTCGTTTCGATCTAAGTCCTATTTATGCTAAAAATATTAAGATTTAAATCCATTGTGGTGTGTAGAAGGAAACCTGACTATATAGGTAATAACGTACATGATATTAAAGACACATTTCCCAACACTAAAGCATGGGAAGCTTGAATATTTACAGCCTGCACGATTCATGGCTGATCAACTCCGGTATATAAATTGAGGCCCGCTCTTAGTTTTTTATTTGTATAGCATTGCTACACTGAGGGTAAGAATAGCTTAAGGATATTCAAAATTCTGAATTGGGCAGAGTCCTTCCTGTGAAACTGAAACTTCATTTTGGCTGATTTCATGAAATTAATGATAATAACGCAACAAATTGATTTCCATTATACAAAACATATATAAGTGCAAATGAAGAATAAAAAAAGTGTTCTAAAAATATCCACAACGTTAAACTAAAAACAAATAACATCCATATAATCCTCTCAGTCTTATCAAGGGCAGTTGAAATCCGAAATTATGAAATTTATTTTCATTTTGGCTCACATTTGTCCAAACACAGATATTACAAATTTACATGTATTACTTAGCATCCTTAGATCATGCTTGAAAAATGAGGTGCCAGGTAGGTAAACAGATGTGTGTATTCAATCAAGATCATGCATACATTGCAATTACCTAGGCTGACTCACCTGTATTATTATGTCATGATAATGTAAACCTTCAGGAACCTCTATACTTTGTGTATTAAATTGTCACCCCATTATGGCCATTGGAAATTGATTTTGAGAATGTGTTCATGTACAAGATTTGTAAAGTTTTAAGTGATTGGTATACAAATTTAAAAAATGGATTTCCAGCTGCCCTAGATAAGACTTTGAAGATTACATGGCTATTGATAATATTTCATTTTTTTCTCTGAATGTTACTGTGTGAATGCAGGAAAATGGCAGTTTTTAAATTTAAAATAATTACTAAACTATTGAATTTTTTCTGTTGATTTCTTTCTCTATATATGCTATATATATAATAAATAATGAAAGCACTCGATTTAATGCCCTAACTTGTGCTTAAAATGCATATTGCATCGAAATGGTTTTCATTGTCACAGGTTGGATATCACCAATTCAAATTGCAGATGTACCTTAACAACTCTTTGTAATTTACTTCAATGAAGAAATATATGTTCATAATTTAGCTTTTGAATACAAAACTTATCTGGTATTTCTTAATTGTTTTTAGACCAAAAATCAGAGCACAATACAATAAATATAAACATTCTTTAATGTGTTATTATGTGTACTGGTCACAAATGCTTTATTGGATGGGCCTCATAATCTGAAGAAAAATTGAATATCACACTTTGCACATGATATTGTATGGCTACTAACAGTGATTTACAATTACCTATAGAAATTCTCTCCCCTCAATAGGCTCGAAATATGTCTTTAAAGACATCACACCAGAATCAAAAGATCACGGACATTTTACAGCTAGAGACAATCACGAACTTGTTAATCCTCTACTGTGGAAAATATTTATTAAGGCCCTGACATAATTTTATATAAGACTACAATGTGCAATTTTCTTACAGTTGCTAAATGTTCATTTTAGTGTTTATTTGGAGACCATTTTAGAAGACCGAATTAATGTAAGTTTACACATAATTATTATTAAATCAACAATATAATATATGTTGTCTTAAACTTAACCAAAATCAATACTAAAAATATTGAAATTAAATCATGCTGGTACTGTTAGAAATAATTAAATCGGATTTAAAATTGTTTGTCGGGGCCTCATAATATAACGGTACATACCAATCTCCAATTTTGCATGAAATTCTCGTACTTGTCACAATGCATGAAAAAAACAATCATAATTATGCCCCCACTATTTCTATAGGATGGATTAGGCTGGTGTGATGTCTTTAAATTCAAGCAGAGGTGCGTCTCTTTTATGCTGACTGACAGTTTTATAAGAACGCATCGATAAATTCAAGTAAAAATGCCTATTGTATTTATCGTCAGTGTGACTCGCCCTTGAGCAAGCACGGACGACCGCAAGAACAAATAACACATTCTTGTTCACTGTAAAAATGTTTTCCGATAATTCACACTGTGACGCGTCTTACGGGTACTAAACATTGACTCTAGCACATTTTGGAGATATACGAAAACGAGAGTCAATGACACTTCCGAGGTAGAGACAAAGATGAAAATAACAAAATAAAGGTGAGTTCAGCTCGTTGTTTTTCATAATATCATTTATCCAACGATTTATTTAAAAAATCGGGGAATGCTATTCCAATTATATGTGTTCAAAGTATGTCTAAGTTGCAAAACTATTACAAATTATTGTTCAATTTCACGCCTAGGTCTTTTATAAGATTGGAAGGTGTGTGTGTTTTCTTCGACAGATCGTACTTTTTCGGTGCATATTCTTATTTATACATGAAAGTCTGGTGTTTTAATAGTGGAGATGAAAAGGCCATAATGTAATTATTAAACAGTAGTGACATTTTAAATCAGAAAACAGAGTATAATGGATTTATCGTAAATGTTCGGCAAGAGGTAGAGTCAATGAGCCGGAGGTATGGTCGATGAGACAGAGATAGCGTCAATGCTTATGATGTACAATGATATAATGTGTTGGCATAGTTGGTATTTTGTAGTAAATTAACTATTAAAATCAACCTGCAATCGATACTATGCGATAGATATACAGTTATATTTACATATTCGGATACACTATTAGTTCATGTTGGAGACATAATCGGAAAACGTTAAAAATGTGGGCAGTTTTAGCATCACATATCCTACACCAGTTTCGAACATATTTATTTGTTTATAATCAGTAATAAAAATTACTTGTATTAATTAATTCCTTTTAAATCAAATCTGTCAAAGTGTTCATTCTGGCGTTTTAGTCCATCACACCCCCCCCCCGCAGTCGGTGGTGGGGTGATAAGAATCAACCGACTGCTCGTTACTTAGCAGAGGGGTAGGACCCCCCCCCCCGAAATGTAACCCACCTGTTGACCGTGGGTGGCGACCCGTGTCGTTGGAGGAGGGAATCCTGGTGGTTGAGTGACGTGGAGATCTGGTAGTTATCTCCGCGTTACAACACACCACTTTGGTCCGGACTTCAACTAGACGGGCGGTCAGATTAGCCCGATCTGATCAATCGGTTTGTCACGCCAGCTATACGGGATCCTAACTTCTTGTTTAATTCAAATCTTTCTCAACCCCTCTCGTTTAACATCTTGTTCCCTTTTATTTTGTCCTGTTTAAACATAATGTAGAAAGGATTCTTTATGGCGGTGGCGCTATGGCTAATCATGTATTTCTGAACGCTATATGGCTATACTCATGCCACTTTTAAGCGGAACATAAGTGCGGCTCTTCGACTTTTTAGTTAAGGGGTTATGTCCGCTGGGTGGTATGGGGGGTCTGATGCGTTAGTTTTATATGAGTATACTCTTCACGTATTCTTGGCATTTGTCTGTCTGTCGGATATCCACAGCAAATGTCCCCTTGTTGGACTCCGAGGTGGGTGGGAAGCGTGAAGAGTGATTACCAATTCCCCATTATGGGACGAAAAAACGCACTCACTACCAATATTCCATCAACTTCAGTTTCTGGTTCTAAACGTTCCAGAAATGGACCAGGGCCTGAGTCAGACTCTGAGTCTGACTCGGACACTGGTATTTCACATCTGAATTGGCCCCGATTCCTTAATGTTATCTCATTGGATGAATCTCGACCTATTACAAATCTCTCTCCTTTCGCTATCTCCAAGGCTTTACTCGGCATTGCCGGTGAGCCTAGGAGTGTTAAGAAACTTAAAACCCAAAAACTTCTTGTCGAGTGTGACCGTAAATCACACTCTGACAACTTTCTTAAAGTCAGATTTTTTGTCAATATCTCTGTTGAGGTGATACCTCATATCTCCCTCAACACCTCAAAAGGTGTGGTACGCTCTAGGGAACTGGAGCACTGTGACTGAAGTAGTTCGTTTGAATACAAGGCGGAGTGGCATTCTCACTCCTACTAATACATTCGTGCTTACTTTCAGCACACCAACTCTTCCTAAAACGATTAAAACTGGATATATTATTCTACCAGTTGACCCTTTCATCCCAAACCCTCTCAGATGTTTCACTTGCCAAACTTTTGGGCATCATCGAGAAAGATGCAAGAGAATTGCCGTTTGCGCGCGCTGTGGCCAACAGGGTCACAGCGATTTCTCTAATTGCAACAATCCCGCCTCTTGCGTTAATTGCAAGGGGGCCCACGGGGCTTTCTCGAAAGACTGTCCGAAATGGAAACACGAGAGAGAAATTCAGAAAATAAAAATAGAAAAAAATATCTCCTTTCCTGAAGCTAGAAAACTTGTTGATAGCCTTACTCCGCCCACTCCATCTGGCAAATCAAATGCCGATGCGAGTAGGGTTGAGAAACCGGCTACCAGGTCAATCGCGGCGCAGACCGTGGTGACCTGGCCAATATTCTCCGACGGGTTTACTACTTTACCACTCTCTGTTCAGAATTCCTCTACAACCGCTTCAGCTTCACAAACTGTGGTCCTTTCAAATAAGCCTCCTGTGGCTCCCAAACCTCCTATGGCTTCCAAGCCTAAAACTTCTAACTATACCTTCAACAACTCCTACAACTACTACATCTACTTCATCTATTTCAAAATCGACGGACTCTGGTGCCACCAAGAGTCCACCAAACCCGACTCGCCAAATCCGACGAACTCTCCAAAGAGTTCATCACCAAGCAGAACTGCTGCCACGGACGTGACAGCAAGGAAAAAGAAAACTCCCGGGTTAGGGAAGCAGTCAAAAGGATCTGATGATCCGATTGAACTGCATAACAGATTTGGAGACCTGGAGATGGAGATTGATCCAGTACATCTGGAACTCCCAAAATCTCCAAAGTCACCAAGGTCTGTCAAACTCAAAGGCCGTATACCCGTAATTCCGCCTTAGTGACATCAAAATCAAATAAGGTCATTTAATGGAACTGCCGAGGTTTAAAACCTAATTACGATGAAATCAGCTTACTTTTAAATAAACACAACCCTGTTGCATTTTGTCTTCAAGAAACTTTCTTGAAGACCTCTGATAAGATATCTTTTAAAAACTATTCATTGTATAACTATATTTGTGATACAGGTGATGAAGCTTCTGGAGGAGTTTCGATTCTTGTGAATCGAAACATTCCTCACAGAACTGTTGCGTTGAAAACTGGTCTGCAAGCTGTTGCGGTCAGTGTTACGATGCACCGAGTTATAACAATATGCTTCTTATATTTACCGCCCAGTTCTTCACCAGACCTTAAAGATCTAAATCACATAGTTGCACAATTACCATCACCTTTTATACTCTTTGGTGATTTTAATGCACACAACTACATTTGGGGTTGTAAGGATATTAACGATAAAGGCAAGAAAGTTGAAGATTTCTTAGCCAAAAATAATTTGTGTCTTTTCAATGATAACAAATCACATACTTACTTACATCCAGCTACAGGCTCTCATTCTTCCATTGATTTAACAATATGCGATCCAACGCTCTTGATGGATTTTTCGTGGAGTGTTGGTGACGACCTATGTGGAAGTGACCACTTCCCCATACTTCTTGAAAATATCGGCCCTCCACTTCTGGAAAAAATGCAACGATGGAAACCTCGCAAAGCTGATTGGGATACGTTTCAATCTCTTTGTGAGGAACAGTTAAAGCCTTTCGTTTTCGAGGATGTCGAAGACGCAACTGCTCTTTTTATCAAAACCCTTCATGATATAGCTGATCAAACTATTTCAAAAACCTCGGCAAATCCAAAACGCCCACATAAACTATGGTACGATGATGACTGCAAAAAGGCAGTCAGCGATCGCAAAGCTGCATTGAATGCTTTTAACTTGCGGCCAACTCAAAATAATTTAGATACTTTTAGAGTTTTTCGTGCGAAAGTCCGTCGTACTATTAAGGATAGCAAGAGGAAATCCTGGAGATCTTATGTCTCTAGGCTGAACTCTCGTTCATCTCTTAAAAAGACGTGGGACATGGTCCGAAAAATAAACGGTAAAGGTAATTCTAGTTGTGTAAATCATCTTAAAACTGATAATGAGGATATTACTTCTGTCAAAGATATTACGAACACTTTGGCAGAAACTTTTTCTAAAAACACTTCTTCTGAAAATTGTCAGCCAAATTTTTTAAAAAATAAGAAACTAAAAGAACAGAAGAAGCTGAATTTCAAGTCTAAAAATTTGGAGAAATACAATAAACTGTTCACTCTCAAAGAACTTCGAGAATCCCTTAAAAACGCTCACGATACATCAGCTGGTCCTGATGATATCCATTATCAATTATTAAAACATTTACCTGAAACCTGTCTCTCTACACTTCTTGATATATTTAATAAGGTTTTGGTGACCGGAAACTTCCCCGATTCTTGGCGGGAAGCAATCGTTATTCCAGTCCCCAAACCTGGAAAAGTTCATACGGACCCAATAAATGATCGCCCTATTGCTTTAACGAGTTGTATATGTAAAACCATGGAACGAATGATTAATGAGAGACTCGTTTGGAACCTGGAATCCAACAAGCTGATAACAAAGTATCAAAGTGGATTCCGGCGCCAACGAGGCACAACAGACAATCTCATTCGATTTGAATCATTTATTAGGGAAGCTTTCGTAAAGAAAGAACATCTAGTCGCTGTATTTTTTGACTTGGAGAAAGCTTATGATACTGCATGGAAGTACGGTATTATGAATGATCTTCATGACCTTGGTCTTAGAGGTCGCTTGGCAATTTTTATAGAGAATTTTTTAGAGGACAGACAGTTTCGTGTCCGAATGGGTTCAACCCTCTCTGACATGCATGAGCAGGAGATGGGTGTGCCACAGGGCAGTATACTCTCTGTCAACCTTTTTAGTATAAAAATTAACAGTATAGTTAAATGCATCAATCCAGGTGTGGATTGCTCTCTATATGTTGACGACTTTGTTATATGTTATCGTGCAAAAAACATGAACACTATTGAGAGACAACTGCAACAATGTCTGAATAAACTTCAGACCTGGTCGGATGAAAATGGTTTTAAATTTTCTAAATCTAAAACTAATTGTATGCACTTTTGTCAGTTACGTAAACATCATGAAGACCCTCATCTAACACTGGATGGGTCACCAATACCAGTAGTAGATGAGGCAAAATTCCTTGGTCTTATTTTCGACCGTAAATTAACGTTTATACCACACCTTAAATACTTGAAGGCCAAATGCCTTAAAGCTCTTAATTTACTTAAAGTTGTTGCAAACAATAACTGGGGACCAGATCGTAAAGTCCTTTTACAACTTTATAGATCTCTTATCAGATCCAAGCTGGACTACGGCTCAATAGTATATGGATCGACTCGCAAGTCATACTTGCAGATGCTCGACCCTATACATAACCAAGGATTACGACTCGCCTTAGGTGCCTTTCGTACATCACCAGCCGAAAGTCTATATGTTCAAGCTAATGAACCATCACTGTCTCATAGACGGGACAAGTTAGCCCTTCAATATGCCATTAAATTAAAATCTAACCCTTCAAACCCAACTTTCGATAATGTCTTTAATCCTAGTAGTGAACCTCTTTTTGATCGAAAACCGAAGGCCATCCGACCATTTAGTCTTCGTATTAAACCAAAATTTAGAGACACTGAAATCGAACTAAATTTGATTGCCAAGTACAAAGTACCACAAATTCCACCGTGGACTTTGGAAACACCAACAATTATTTTCGACCTTTGTAATAGTAACAAATCCAGTACAGACCCTACTGTCTTTCATAGCAAATTTAATGAAATTAAATCGAAATACAGTAACTTTCAACATATATACACAGATGACTCTAAAGATGGAGATAAGGTAGCTGCAGCAGCTGTTGTTCACAAACACAGCATAAAGAGCCGCCTGCTTGACAAGGCCTCTATCTTTTCAGCTGAACTTAAGGCAATTGAACTTGCCTTAAATTATATTCAGGAATCTGATGATGACCATTTTGTAATCTTTTCGGATTCCCTTTCATCTCTTCAAGCACTGGGTAATATGAAACATGATAACCCAGTTGTGCTTCAACTTTTAGAAAAGTACAATTCTCTTATAATTGATAATGTTATTATTTTCTGCTGGCTTCCAACCCATGTAGGAATACGCGGTAATGATAGAGCTGATAGTGCTGCTAAGGCAGCATTAGATTTACATATATCTAATACCAAATTACCTTATACTGATTTTAAAAGTTGTATTAACACATATATTCGTAACTCTTGGCAAACCGCTTGGGATTTGTCAGTTAATAATAAACTCCATTCAATTAAACCGTTACTCGGAGAATGGCGTTCTTCTAGTAGACTCGTTCGTCGAGAGGAAGTTGTCCTAGCCCGGTGCAGGATAGGGTATACACGTTATACTCATTCATATTTATTACAAGGTGAGCAATTACCAGAATGTATACCCTGCTTTGCACCGTTAACGGTCAAACACATATTGCTGGAATGTGTAGACTTTGATCCTATGCGTCAAAGGTACTACAATGTTAATACTATGACCGAGTTATTTAATACTATAGATTTTAGTCTAGTTTTAGATTTCCTGAAGGAAGTCAGACTATATAAATCATTATAATATGTTCTTGTATATATTTACTTTTTTATTACCCGTTTTCGGGCATTTGTTGATTTACATCTATAGTTTATATTACTACCATATCATCCCTTATTTTTAAATAGTTTTATCTTTATATATTTACATTAAATTTTAATTAATACTTCATCTCTTCATCTTTCGTCAGTTTTTGCGCACAATATGACCTATTTATGTGTCGGC
This sequence comes from Cyrtodaria siliqua, assembly GCA_037043455.1. Taxonomy (NCBI): domain Eukaryota; kingdom Metazoa; phylum Mollusca; class Bivalvia; order Adapedonta; family Hiatellidae; genus Cyrtodaria; species Cyrtodaria siliqua. Next base: position 51,155 of record JAWPHD010001864.1, on the reverse strand, counting down.
GTGCCGTAAAACACCATTCATTCATTCATTCATTAGTCCATCACAGCCAACAGCAGTATAGATTACACTACCCGTCACTTTCATCGTTTTCCTGGCATCGTGCCATTCCTGCGACCGTTGTTTTATATATCTTGTTGGTGGGGTGTCAGTGCCAAGATCAGCTTTAGTTTCCTCTACAGTTTTCAGCAGTGTAATGTTTGACTGTTTTTCTATGCTTTTTTAGATTTTGCAAACAGGTGCAGGACACCATTCAGATAAGAAGCAGCTTTGCACACCTCCCACTGCGTCTCAAGAAAACCTGATATACAATCATCTACTAGGTAAGTAGACGTGGTACAAGAATCGATTGCATATTCCAGGGTCTTGGTTAAAGGCGGATCCTTTCGTACCCTCTCCTTGTATCGTGTCATGGCCAATTCCTTCGATTTTCCTTCCTTTCTCATTGCCTGTATATATCGTGATACTACTTTGAAGCACTCGTTCAATTATTCATACAATTAATTTTGTATAAATGTGTCAATTTTATTGCCACTGTCGGTAAGTGTATCTATTTGTTTCAGTGTATTCAAAGTAGTGTCAATAACTTTCATATCTTGATCAATTTGATCTCTTTTCTTCGCCAAAGGTTTATCTTCATACCCAAGTAAATCCATGTCTGCGCCTCTCTTTATCTTCTTCCCATTAAACATGAGCACATGTGACATTCCCGCATTCTTTCTTGAAACCAGATCAATCATTGCCTGAATAACTCCTGGACCTGTTGACGCTGAAATATCATAGCCAAGTGGCTTATAATAGTTCGACAGAACTGAGTCACTGGGACATGCAAAGTTTATTTTTGATTCAGACGTAAGTAGCCGTTTTTTTCCAAGTACCAGTCCAGTCTCGTTTTTTGGACCCGACATAAACCTCAAAAATCGACCACCGAATAATCGCTTGCCTAGCCAGAAGAACTTAAGACTTGTGTCGTTGTATCGAACAACACGAACATCATCACTTCTGAACCATTTGATGACATCTATAAAAAGCATGAACGCAACATTATTAAGGGGAAACTTTCCTTCAGCTACTAGTCTTAGAAATGAAATGAATTCACTTTTTAAATTGTATTGCCATAATATATTATTTACATCATCGAACAATCCGTGGAAGTTCTCATTTTCTTGAAGGATGAATGGCTGAGTATCTTCACCTTTGTCAACATTATAGCTGTCCTCGTTGGATGGAAAGTCCGTATAAAAGAAAGTTTCCTCATCATTCTCAACCGCAAAGTCTTCATTTAAACTGTTCTCCAATTCATCTATCTTCTTTTCATAGTTCAAATTTTGTCGGGACTGCTTTAATGCATTGTTATAATTTCCATTGCTTATTGATTTATAGATTGGCGAGAGCGCGTTTTTGAATCTTTTCACTAATGGTGATTTAAATGGTGTGGTAGATCTGCTTGTGTTTAATCTTTTTCTTTTATGTTTTGATGGTGTGATTGTTTCGAGACTAGTCCTAAGCAATTGACGTGTTGAATCACTTTTTAAACTTATTTTTTATGGTAGTTCTTTATGGATGTCAAAACAAGTACGTGTTTAGTTTTCCCTCTGAATTTTCCCATCTGAAATTATAAAAAATGAAATAAATGAACACATTGTGAGATAATGTGATGTTTTCAAACTCTTAAGGTGTTCATATACTTTATTTTGATGCACAGTGCCAAAGCACACTTTCTAAGGTATGATATTGTAATATCCGAGATTTGAGTTACAAAATTAGTACAAGTATTTTTTTATTACTGATTATAAAAAAATAAATATGTTCGAAACTGGTGTAGGATATGTGATGCTAAAATGCCCACATTTTTATCAGTTTTTCGATTATGTCTCCAACATGAACTAATAGTGTATCCGTATATGTAAATATAACTGTATAACTATCGCATAGTATCGATTGCATGTTGATTTAATAGTTAATTTACTACAAAATACCAACTATGTCAACACATTATATCACCGTACATCATAAGCATTGACGCTATCTCTGTGTCATCGACCCTACCTCCGGTTCACTGACTCTACCTCTTGCCGAAAATTTACGATAAATCCATTATACTCTGTTTTCTGATTTAAAATGTCATTACTGTTTTATAATTACATTATGGCCTTTTCATCTCCACTATTAAAACACCAGACTTTCATGAATAAATAAGAATTTGCACCGAAAAAGTACGATATGTCGAAGAAAACATACACACTTTCCAATCTTATGAAAGACCTAGGCGTGAAATTAAACAATAATTTGTAATATTTTTGCAACTTAGACATACTTTGAACACATACAATTGGAATAGCATTTCCCGATTTTTGAAAAAAATCGTTGGATTAATGATATTATGAAAAACAACGCGCTGAACTCACCATTATTTTGTTATTTTCATCTTTGTCTCTACCTCGGAAGTGTCATTGACTCTCGTTTTCATATATCTCCAAAATGTGCTAGAGTCAATGTTTAGTACCCGTGCAATAAACAGGTAATTTACTGTCATTGAAATATTGGAAAAAATATCGATAAATGTATATCAGTATATGTATGAGGTGAGTATTTGTCGTTGTGTACATAGCCGTGTAAAACACAAAGGGCTATTTATCAAGTATACAACCGGTGTATACATTGTGTGTACATTTATATGGGGTACGAGGGATAGTATACACATTCTATATGTGTTGAAATAAATATTGAAAGGGGGATCCCTTGGAGGCATACTATACAAACAATTATAAGTAACAACACTTGAATATACAAAAATAATCCAGGCAATATTGCTTTAAATATAGGCACATTATTCAATCTCGATGTCCATTTGTGAGTTCCGAGTCGATTATCCATTTTCAAATTGGTGTGTTGGGTTATAAGAAATATTCAGAAGGTATAGTCGATTAAACGTTCATGGTCAAATGTATGTAAGAGTCCTCAAAACTTAGTTCCCCTTTCCCAGGTACTTTGGAGGTCCGAAATTTCGGAATCCGCCAAAATAGCATATGGGTTCTCCGTTGTAGCAGGGCTTAACGGTTCCGAGGGCTGATGTTTGTGTTTGTTGGGCGGTATATACAAACGAAAAGAATCGATGTTACCTTCTACTTCTTCTGTTTTTTCGACTTCTTCCTGTCTTCTCTTTTCACCATTATCTCCTTCTGATTTCATCCTACTCCTCTCCGGTGGCGTCGGCATTGGCGTCGTCTCGGGTTGTAACGTCTCGTTTGCCGTCGCCGTGTCCTCGGCTGTCTCTGGCGTCTCCAGTACAACCAATGGCTCCTTTTCTAGTACCGGCCCTTCCGGTGCTGGCGTCCCACCATCCGGTCGTCTCTGTTCATCCAACCTGAAATTCTGACGCATAACGTTAGCGTAACTTGCTTTGGTGTTACAGTCACGCCGCATGTGCCCCACCTGCATACATTTCAATCACAAGCGGGGCCTACTTTGAACCGTCAAGAGCATAGCCGTACCACACTGAACTTTAATGGCATGCGGGATCGCAAGACGGCCCTTCTCAGAAACTTCAATTGTCACTACACGCATACCATTTCTAATGTTTTGACTGTCGTGAATAGTAGTGCACCTATCCACAGACATGACTTTACCGTAGTCGGTTAGAACATGCTTTACCAAAGTGTCAGTGATATAGCCAGGCAGCCAATGCACTCTCACCGTTATAACTTGTTTATCAAGTTGCGTAAGGTGAAACTCTTTGTTTCTGTATGAAGGCGTTTTGACTGACCTGAGTCGCTCGACTTGGTCCTGGTCCTTCAAGGTGATATATATGCCATCGTCCGATGGCGGTCCACGGTAAAGGGCAGTAACATCATCGGCTAGAATGTCGTTCGCCTTCAAAAGTTGGATGACTTCCGTATTAGATGGAAACTGTCTCGAAGTGATCTTGACTGTTCGGACCATATCATCATCGTCGAAGAAAACTGGCGGGATCGCCGGTCTCGTCTGAACTGACTGCGTCATTACTGAAAATAAACTTAAAACTACAATTAGTAATTTGTAAATATACAGCACTATCCCTCGCAATGAGGTATAGCAATTACTAGAAAATAGGAATCTTTTTTAGTTTTTCATATATCTTTATTTCTTTACAATTAAGAACCAGATGGTGTAAACAGTCATCTGGACGGCACTCGTAAACAGAAGAGATTACTGGAATAATTAAAAAATACTCACTATGAAAAAACAAACACTATCACTGTTCATGTCCAATATATATCACACACAGTACTGTTCATGTCCGATTTAACACTGGTGATTTGTTATGTCCAGGGGAGAAGAGTTTGTATGTTATTTAAAAAAATGAGTGAGCATAAATTATTAATACTATACTTAGAGTAACAATTTGCCATGTGTCACTTTAAGAAAACAACAGTGAAACAGAGGGGAAAAACGACGAATATAAAAAAAAAGTCTACAGCACCCGGTATTCCCAGGCGGTCACCCATCCAAGTACTAACCGGGCTCGACGTTGCTTAACTTCGGTGATCGGACGAGAACCGGTGCTTTCAACGTGATATGGCCGTAGACACTATGAATGCGAAATTAAGAGTATATAAACCGTATCAAATACGAAAGACAGACGGACAGACAGACATTGCGTACCCGAGTAGCCCACATTTGGGGCCATCGCAGGCGTCAGGCTGACCGTAGTGTAATAATAACAATAATAATAATAATAATAATAAAATATCTTTATTTTCAGAGGATGACCTATTTGGCTAATAGCCATTCTAACACATGCTCCTCAGAGGAAACAACATATATATATTAACATGCATGCATTCATGAATATATAATAAAATAAAATATAAGTGTGCATAACATGATCTTAAGTAAAAGATATGATTAAATGATTATGAATGTACAATAATAATATGGTGAATGGACAAAACCTACTACTAACAATGTGTCCAAATAAAAAAAAAACGGGCAATACAAATATCTATTTCATTTGAATTTCAGGGGTTAGCGCGAACGCAGACCCCCACACTAAAAAAGTGCGTACCCGAGTAATCAACATTTGTGACTATCGCAGGCGTCAGCCCAACCGAAGTGCAATGGAAGGGCCTCTTCCTGGGGAAACCGCCTTTTTGTTTTTCATAAAAGTCTTTATTATTATTATTTACAATAAGATCCCGATTGTATAAATTGCCATCAAGACGGTACTCTTTATTAATAAAGAGATGAAATGTATGACTTTACTGAAAAGTATTATTTCAACTGTATAATGTACATGTATATATAATCTGAATGTTCATTTAATCACTGTTCACTATTTACTCTCACTGTTCATAAAATATGTTCACCGTTCAATATTTGCTATTCACTGTTCAATGTTTGCACTGTTCAATATTTACACTGTTCACTGTTCTAATGTTAACACTGTTCATTGTTCAAGGGAGAGAAGAGTCACGTATGTATATATAAGGCAGTGAGTTATATTATTATTGATAATTTTAAGCTAAGTTTAACAAATGAAATGAAATATCTTAAAGAGTGCCGTTTACAGAATGTTTTAGTAGTTTTGTTGAAAACTTTAACTTAGAAATAGGGGTAATTTTTGAAGATAATGCGTCACATTTTTGTAATATTTATGCAACCTTAACATTAGAGTTTTAGGTGAAATTAGTATATGTTTGCAATAGTCTACAGTACATTTTCACATGTGGGATTGCCTTATATTGAGCACCTTGACAAAGGCTTCACGACAATCGCACCTGCAAGAAGGCACCATATAGTAATACATATTATATATGTATATGTTCTAAAATAATATAATCTGAAAGTATATTAAGATCAATAATTGCCAGTTACAGATCACCCCAATGCGTCCCCTCGCGAAGCAAGATTTGGGTTTATCTTACTCCCCGGGGGAAGGCATTGACGTAGATACAACACCGGTGCCACATGTAGTGGGAAATGTCTACAGTGGACGGAAAACAGACGACACCGACCAATTGACGCCTGCGAAAAACTAAGAAGGATCATCCGCCAGATATCGTCCGCAGACCGCCAACCTGAACTGCATGTAAGTGACTTATGAACAGACTCAATAAAACCGAGTCTGCTGCTTTATTCTCTTAATTGTTTTTGTTGCCCACAAAGGATCACCTTTATCAGTATTTATTAATATATTTTGAAAAATGGTGGGAAAACAGTTCTCAACACATATTGTATGGTTATATACGATCTGTAATCCCATCACCAGTACTTGAGACAACATACCTGAAACGAGAAAAATATTGTAAATATTGTGTTTTTAACATATAAACGGATGATTACCTAACTACATGAGTGAAAATGGTTCCAATACTGGATTACATATACATATGAGTGAAGATGAATGATGCTAACTACTGAATATGAGGTACTTATAATGATTCCAAAACTGGATTACACAGCACGATGCAAATGATGATGCATGAATTAATTAGCAACCAATACTGAGAAACTGGTGTAAAGTATGTTTTAATATCAAGACAAGGATCAAATGTTATTTCGTTTGTTGTAGTATTTATAGTTCCAAAACTATAATCACACCAAAAGTGACCAAAATTAACAACACCCATTCTGGATAAATCAGCGAACATTCTGTATTTAATTTTGTTCAAAAACTTTTGGACTAATGCAAATGGCGTAAACGTTTTATCTTCGTGTTTTGTAAGGTTTCTACAAGTCCAGATAATATGTCTGGATTCTGTAAGTAAAATAAGTGCGATATTATGAATATCTCTGTCTAATTTCGGTAAGTAAAAAAATCTAAATACTCGTTCACTAAGAATGAAGTTACATTGACTTATATTTTTCAAAATCTTTAACACAATCTGATTTAATGGTTGAACCATTTTGCATTCTATGAACAGAAGACTTACAGTTTCTATTGATTTACAAAAGGGACATGTTTTATCTTTAGTAATATGTCTCATTGACAAATAATAAGTCACATATATAACATCATGACATATTCTCCAGGCAGTATTTCTGACATCTGGATCGATACATGGTAAGTATAAATTGTTAAACACTTGTTTAAAATCAATTAAAGGGAAGTTCCTTATAACCTTTACATTTGTATGCTCGATATATAGCAATAGCTTATAAAAATCTCTTGTCTTTGCATTGTCAAAAGAAAAATCTGGACAATGTTGCATGACTTTCTTATAAACCTTTAAACAAAATTCATAAAAGGGGGGAACAAACTCGCTATGAGGGATAAGGTTACTTGCAAAAGATTCATTGTGTTTTCTCAAACTGAGACCAATCCAATATTTGGCAAAATATGTCCAACTGGCATTGTGATTGATAAAAAGCTTTTGTAAATGGGATAGACATAATGCTTGACATTTTATGTCAAAGTTTGGTATGTTTAAGCCTCCCTCCTTAAAGGGCAGGTATAGCGTATTCCTACGTACAGGTTCAAAGGTAGAACCCCATATAAATCTAAAGGATGAAACATGTTCAAATAATGTCTAGGCATACTGGTAGCCGCGGCGTAATATAAAACTTTACAGATAGCTACCGAGTTTAAAACAGTAGACTTACCTTTAAAGGAGAGCTTTCTCGACCTCCAAAGATTAAGTGTATTGTTAAATTTTAAAAATATATTTGACCAAATCTTATCTGGATTGATATCATAACCGTAATGGTAACCTAACAACTTAGTGTTATTAATCCAAGAAATGCCAAAAGGATGATCAGAACGATTTTTCCATTTACCTAAATACATACCATTTGATTTTCTATAATTGATTCTCGAACCAGATATTTGCTGATATAAATAAGTATATATAATCAAAATACTTTTTAATTGAAACATCATCAGTCAAGATTCCTGTATTGTCATCTGCATATAAAGACATTTTAACTTCGAAATCGGACCCTGGTAATTTGACACCGTTTATAGAAGGGTCATCTTGGACTTTTTTTGCAAAAGGTTCGAAACATATTATGTACAAAAGAGGAGACAATGAACACCCTTGTCTCACCCCTCTTTCGATATCGAAAGTTTCCGAAATATAATTATTGACCATTACAGATGATTTCACATTATTATATAAAACTTTTATCCAACGAATGAAATCATCGTCAAAACCAAATGCTTTTAATGTGTCATATAAATACGACCATGATAATTTATCAAACGCTTTTTCCTGATCCATGTTAATAAAAACGGCTGTTATGTTCTTTTGTTCGATATAATCAAATACATTACGCAATAAATAGGAATTATCGAAAATTGTTCTGCCTTTAACAGAGCAGGTTTGACTTATGCCGATTATTTTGCATAAAACATTACCCAAACGTTTAAAAATAACTTTTGAAAGAATTTTTCTATTAATGTTTAACAAAGATATTGGTCTATAAAACTTCATGTCCTCCGAATTCGTGGAGTCCTTACAAATAAGCGTAATGTATGATAATTTTTGCGATTCAGACATTTCTCCAAAGTCATAAACAATTTCATAAAAATATTCTAAAATATCACCAAATAGGTGAAAGAATTTCAAATAAAAACATCTTGTTAATCCGTCACTTCCAGGGGATTTATTTGGCAACATTTCCTTTCATCTTTAGAAATTCTACGTTTTAATAAGATATTATCTAACTGACTTAGTTGTGGCAAATTTGAAAGAAAAGTGTCATGTAAAGAGCTATCGACTGGCTCTTCAGAATATAACTCTTTGTAAAATGTTCTAAAACAATTTAGAATATCTTTAGAATTATCGAAAGTAACATCATTTTGTTTGATAGATGAAATAGTCTTACTTAAGCTCTTAGTTTTTTCCCTATAAAAAAAATAACTTGTGGGATTTTCCTTGGTGTCCAAAATGTTCGCCTTACTTCTCATAACTGACCCTGCTTGCATTTGTGTTTCGATAATCTTAATTCTATTTTTTATTTGTTGTTTGGTATGTAGTGTATCAGGGGATAAATTTAAATTTTGGTAATCTTTTTTAAGTGTTTTATATTCACCATATAATTCTTTATTTTTATCTCTACTATATTCAATGCAAAACTCTTTAATTTTAATCTTCATTAGATCCCACCATTCTAAAGTAATAAAATCTGTTCTACTTATTATTTTCCAATAATATTCAAAAACACCTAAAAATTCTTCATCTTCCAATAATTTATCATTAAATTTCCAGTAAGATTTTCCAAAAGACAAGCCTTTATTTAAATTCAATTTTAAAACTATAAAATCATGATCTGAATATGAACATTGTAAAATGTCAGAGTCAATTAATGCGTCTGTTAAACTCTTTGGAATATAAAACCTATCTAACCGGCAGCCTATATATTTATGTTTGTTATCAGTTTCTGAATTAATGTGTCTCACCCATGATACGGCTCTTCTATTTGGATATAAAAACCTAAAACAATCTATTAACTTATGTTTATCAATAATATTATTAAAAAGTTTAGATCCGACGGTTCCCTTATTTAAATTACCTCCAATCTTATCTAGATTTGTGTTTATTACAAAATTAAAATCTCCCGTTAAAATTAGATTGTTTGCACTAACTAAATGTGGTATTGTTTCAGTGAAAAATGTATTCCTATCATTAGAATCATTTGGTGTGTATACATTAACAAGCCTGTAATTAATTAAACCATTTACCGAAAAATCGGTATAAATAAGTTTACCTTCGAAATTTGCATGGAAATGTGTAACGTTTATATTTGTATTGCATATCAAAATAACAACGCCTCTAGAGTCGGACGAACCGTAACTCCAATAACATTGTTTCGATAGACCTAAACTCATTTCTTTTTTCTTTGATAAAAAGTAATTATCCACAAAGGTTTCCTGTACACATAAAATATCAATACAATTTTCTTTAATATAAGATTTTAGATAATCTTGTTTTTTCCTGGATCTAAATCCATTAATATTTATGCTTACTATATTCAAATCCATTGTGCTTTCTTATATATTAAAGAATAAATCGAATTCAATAAGGACAACTCGAAAACAATATAATGCGTACGAGTTTCTGCCCCTGTTCGGACATACACACGAACAAAAGACCCATTGTTGGTCAGACGATTTATAAAAGTTGAATACAAAAGGTCGTCACAGTGACTAGCGCTTATCGACAAAATAACAAAAGGCACATTTACTCGCGATAGATTTAAATCCAATACAAGTATCAAGTATCTTTGCATAGCGCAGATAAACCTGGTAAAACATTTTATCGATAAAGTGTCAGATAAATGAAACGTGTATTGGAAAACGAAGGACAGTGAGCGTGTAGTGTAATATAGACAATATTGTGTAAACATTGTATATGTGTAAGCAAAAAGGGTACGAACGTTATAGAGATAAATGTCCAGGCAATACATGTATATATATGGAGTATTGTCGTATAAATTAGGACACATTTTATCGATAAAGTATTGGGAAAATATGATTTAAAATCAAATAAACAGTCGACAAATAGGCAAAATTTAAGCGTAAATATCCAGGCACTATACATAGATATTGCCTTATATATTAAATCGCTATTCAAGGTCGTAGTCCATAAGGCGGTCTTGGGTCGAAGCCACACGGGAATAAACATATCCGAATCATTATTCAATAAATAAAAATCCATTTTCAGTTATAGGTCGTCAACCGGAATACATTATGACATTATGACATCATGCCATTTCTCGTGAAGCTTATTGATAGCCTCTCCGTCCCCCTGAGTCGCTAACTCTTCGTAGGGGTTCGGTGACGCTGTCAAAGGGCTCAACGGGTGACGGCTTGAATAACTCCACCGGGATTTATTCCGGGGGAAATACTCTCTAAAGGAATCTTTAATACCTTCTTCCTCGTCGTCTCTAGAACCTCTCTTTTCCCCCTTTTCTGCATCTATGTCCATTCGGCTCCTCTGTATCATGTCAGATGGTGCTGTTGGTGTCGTTGTTTCCTGCGACTCCGTCTCGTTCGTCTCAGATGTTTCAGGCGTTTCTGTCTCCACTGTCTCCTCTGTTTCCGGTGTTTCCTCTGTGTCTGGCGTTACCGGTGTCTCTAGTGGAGTATCCACATGATTCTCCAATGTTTCCGTTTCCACCGGAGCTTGCTGTTGGGGAACAGCAGTCCGTCTGGCAGCTCCAGCGTACGTCTGCCTGTAAGAGAAATCAGGGCAAGCGGAACGTAAGTGTCCTACAGTAAAACATCTAAGGCATAAAGGTGTTCTGCCCGCCATCGTTAAGAGGACGGAAGTGCCGCAACCAAAATTGATAACGTGCGGGATTGACATCTTCTGGCCCTCACCAACCTCCAATCTTACAACACGAACTCCAGTCTTCAGCTTAAACTGACCATGAGACGAATCCATTCGCTGAATGTCAATAACTTTGCCATAATCACACAGGATGGACTTAATCAGGTTATCGTTTATGAACAGGGGTAACCAGTGTGCTCGAACTGTTACGACCTGCTTTCCAAGAGCAGTTAGCTGAAATTCCCTATTACGGTAAGTTAAAGGGCCTATTTGCCTCAAGGCTTCTACTGTGGCTTCCTCCATTAACGTTAGATAGATCCCGGCGTCTTCCGGCTTCCCACGGTACAACCCTTCAACATCCGCCGGTGTGATGCTGTATTTGTTGAGGAGGCTCGTTACATCGGGCATACTGACGTTTCCTCTGGCGGTAATCTTGATTGTCCTGGAGACAACATCTGTATCGAAGTACGTCTGACTCAGAGACTCCTGTATGTTAACGATCGCTGGCATATCTGCAAAACAGACTAACAAATACGGTAAGAATATGGATGAAAAACTATCCCTCGCAAGGAGGGTAGCAAAGTATACTCTAAGCAAGGGAGGTAATTTTTGTTTTTCATATATCTTTATTTATTTACAATTAAGAACCAGATGATGTAAACAGTCATCTGAACGGCACTCGTAAACAGAAGAGATTACTGGAATAATTTTAAAAAAATGCTCACTATGAACAAACAAACACTATCACTGTTCATGTCCAATATATATCACACACAGTACTTTCATGTCCGTTGAAAAACCGATTTAACACTGGTGATTTCTTATGTCCAGGGGAGAAGAGTTTGTATGTTATTTAAAAAAAAAGTGAGCATGAATTATGAATACTATACTTAGAGTAACACTTAACAAATGCAATTGAAAAAAACCGTAAGCGAGTGCCGTTTACAAAACATGTAAGTACAAGTTGTTGAGAAACTATATTTTACGAAAGACGTGTCCCATATGCATGCGACTTACAATTTAATAAAACATATCACTGGAAACTATACACCTCAGTGCGTTCCCCCGCGAGGTAAGGTCGGGAACCACCTGACATCCCGGGAAAAGGCACCAGCGTGAAAGATAGAAGTGTTGTAAAGCTAAATAAAACGCATGTAAGTGACAAAATGAATGAAAAACACATTTTTTGAAAAACTAGTTCTCAACATAAACATGGTTACATTTATTTCATCCTCCATCAAAGTACTTGAGCAACAAAAACATATCTGAAACGAGAAGAAGACTTTAATATTGCGTTTAAACAAAATATCTTGAGTAATAATGGTTAATGAAACAGTGTGATGAAAAAGACTTTGATAAACGAGTATGACTGTAATGACAAATTGTGTATGTAAATTACGAAACGTTAGGAACTGGTGAGAAATATGTATTATTGTCATACTGCAAAGAAAATCTCAGGATTTCATTGGTCAATGCGCCGTAGACATGAGCCCATGTCTACGTCTCGAGACGTGAACATAGGACGAATTCCCCGTAGGTACCCCATTACTCAAATACACAAAAAAAAATGGCGACGATAACGTTGCCGATTCGTTTTGGAAACCGCCGATTGTTTCCTTCCTATCGCTTTTTCTGCGCTTTCCACTGTGTGTAAAAGTCTGAAATAGTCGTAAGTGTATTTTTTGGCAAATTTACAGATAATAAAACATTAACATAGTGACAAAATACGTTTATTTTATTAAAATATACGCCAAATTTAACGACGTTAGAGCGATGACGTCACGAAAGTAAACAACGTCTAGTTAGAGGCACGTTACGGAGAAATTGGCGGAATAAAAATGAAATCTTGTTTTTGGCTGTTTTTTTCTTAAATAAATGGTTACAACTTTCAAGTATGACAAATTCGTTATTAGGATTCTTGACAGGGAACATGGACTCACATTCCCTGCCAGGAAATATATATTCCCCCTCGCCTAACGGTTCGGGTGAATATAATTTCCAGGCAGGGAATGTGAGCCCATGTCCCCTGTCAAGAATCCTAATAACTAATAATGTCAAGACAAGGGTCAAACGAGAATTCGTTGTTTGTGAAATCTAACGTGCCAAAGCCATTATCACACCAAAAATGTCCAAACTCAAGGGAATTCATTCGCGAAAAATCAGCATACATTCTGTACTTAATTTTATTTGAAAATATATGGACAAAAGAGTATTGTGTATACTGTTTATTTTCATGCTTCGTCAAATTTCTCCATGTCCAAATAACATGTCTTGATTCTGTTAACAGAATCAAGGCAATATCATGAATATATTTTTTGGTAAATATAAAAAGCGAAAAACTCTTTCACTAAGAATAAAACTACATTTACTTATAAACTGCAAGGGAGGTAATCACGGATGATCATGGTATTCCCTGTACCAGGTAAGTATGCTCGAACTTGCATCGGGCGAGATGTCATTGGCGACGTCTTCACTTTCCAGTGGGTGTGCCATAAATGACACTCAGTCGCACGTTCTTGTCCAGATCTGGTTCCATTGACATACATATCCATTGTTTTGCTTGTTCGTTACCAAAAATATCGCCCAGTCTTCGTGTTGGGCTTGTTTGGCAGTATTTGATTGAAACGTTTGACCTACGTATAGAAAACGTTGCTCTGCACATCCAAAGGAGGATCTATAACTGACTTTTGAAAACGATGTCCTACACATCCAAAGGAGAATCTATAACTGTCCTTTGAAACATAAGTTAAAGACGTGCCACCACTGTAATCTTATGTCTTAGATCATGGGTCAAAACGAGGAAAGCATGCTTTTTAAAGGAACACACGGCAATATAATTGGTAAATAGTATCAAAATTAAATAAATAGGCAAATACAATTTCCTTATTAATTCTTATAATTAATATTAATGATTCAACAAATGTCAGTTATCCAGAAAAACTAGCGGAATGCCGTGAGGTTTAAAAAAAAATATCAAGATTGCCGTGTGTCCTTTTAAAATCAAAATGATACTGGACAAATAAAAAGTTTTTTGAAGGTCTTCCCTATAACTGTATGTAAAACTGATCCAACAAGTGCCGCTAAGCTCCCAATTCAAGAAAAAAAAAGAACCAAGGTTTCTTATGAGAAAAACAACAGGAAATATTTTTAAAAAAAATTAATAATAATTAACAAAATTGAACCCATCACCCAAGGTTTTCCTACGAAAAAAAAGAAGAAAGTATGCCTCCAGTGAGATCTGAACCCACGACCCCTTGGGTTTCCAGTTAACATTAGCAAATATTGGGGGGGGGGGGGGGGGGGGAGGGGAGGAGGAAACGGCCATAACTCCGGTGTTACTGATTCGATCTGGCTGGTTCTCAAACTCGTTAGAGCTTTCATTGATATCAACAATCTCGCCAAGTTTGGGAATGATCGAATTCAAAACTAAGGCGCTAGTAGAGTGCTCACAAGGCTGAAAATGGCATATTTCAACAATTCAATGGCACATTCGTAATTCTGGTGTATAGCTGGTTTTCGAACTTGACCGAGCTTTCATTGATAACAACAATCTCGAAAAGTTGTGTGCACACAACGTTATATAATATTTCTGTATATGTTTGTGGTGGAATGTCTTGAACATAAAACCAGATAATGCATGCCTAGTGTTTACACTACGAAGTGTGCTAAGTGTGCTAGTTCTGCGCTTTACACTGTACGTTACCCAAACTATTATTGACCATATTGCCCATTGGCACACTGAGCATATTTGGGCCGAGCATTTTTGGAACACGCTGACATATTCGGTACTTTCGCCAGAATCAGACGAGCGAGCCAGCCAGCCAGCCCAGCCCGCCCGCCCGCCAGCCAGCCAGCCAGCCAGCCAGCGCCGGCCAAAAAACAAACAATAATCGGGAACGCGCGATCGATGAGAATCGGACCATGGGTGACTGCCGTGACTGCCGTGACTGCCGTTGGGACCTGGCCGTCTTTGAAAAATGATGACTAGAAATAGAAAAATAACACTATGAACATACCAGTTTATAAATTATAGTGGCAGCACTTTTCCTCCCTGCGACTTCGTGTCCATGTCCACTGTGTCTATAGAACAGTAGTGTGACGTCGCGTTACCCGGAACAATACACTGACGTCACAATATAGTGACGTGTCGGCTACCGCCGGTCATGGCCTATGGTTTAAACGGCAGGCAAGTCCCGACAAGTTCGTGATTTCACAATCCCGACCACTACCAGCGTATAGCTCCAATGGCGAGAGACATCCAGCTATGCAGTTCCTAGAGAAAAAAGGCGAACACTTGGTGCAACGTTCGAATAAACAGTGAAGAAACACGATTCGTTAAAAATTAATGAATCAGTTAAAGGGACACACGGCAAATCTTGGACACACGGCATATCTTGAAGTGTAATGAAATCAACATAATATGCAAAAACAGTTTGCTAGCTCTCAGCTGTTCTTATAAACAATATTAATGTTTGAACAAATGCAAGTTATGTAGAAACGGACGCCGTGAGTTTTTAAAACAATCAAGATTGCCGTGTGTCCCTTTAAGAAAACAACAGTGAAACAGAGGGGAAAAAACGACGAATATAAAAAAAAAGTCTACAGCACCCGGTATTCCCAGGCGGTCACCCATCCAAGTACTAACCGGGCTCGACGTTGCTTAACTTCGGTGATCGGACGAGAACCGGTGCTTTCAACGTGATATGGCCGTAGACACTATGAATGCGAAATTAAGAGTATATAAACCGTATGAAATGTAGCTCACATCTGGGGCCATCGCATGCGTCAGCCTCACCGTAGTGTAATAATAATAATAATAATATCTTTATTTTCAGAGGATGACATAAATAAAAGACATGATTAAATGATTATGAATGTACAATAATAATATGGTGAATGGACAAAACCTACTACTAACAATTTGTCTAAATAAAAAAAAGGGCAATACAAATATCTATTTCATTTGAATTTCAGGGGTTAGCGCGAACGCAGACCCCCACACTAATAAATTGCGTACCCGAGTAATCAACATTTGTGACTATCGCAGGCGTCAGCCCAACCGAAGTGCAATGGGAGGGCCTCTTCCTGGGGAAACCGCCTGGATGATCACGGTATTCCCTGTACCAGGTAAGTATGCTCGAACTTGCATCGGGCGAGATGTCATTGGCGACGTCTTCACTTTCCAGTGGGTGTGCCATAAATGACACTCAGTCGCACGTTCTCGTCCAGATCTGGTTCCATTGACATACATATCCATTGTTTTGTTTGTTCGTTACCAAAAATATCGCCCAGTCTTCGTGTTGGGCTTGTTTGGCAGTCTTTGATTGAAACGTTTGACCTACGTATAGAAAACGTTGCTCTGCACATCCAAAGGAGGATCTATAACTGACTTTTGAAAACGATGTCCTACACATCCAAAGGAGAATCTATAACTGTCCTTTGAAACATAAGTTAAAGACGTGCCACCACTGTAATCTTATGTCTTAGATCATGGGTCCAAACGAGGAAAGCATGCTTTTTAAAGGAACACACGGCAATATAATTGGTAAATAGTATCAAAATTAAATAAATAGGCAAATACAATTTCCTTATTAATTCTTATAATTAATATTAATGATTCAACAAATGTCAGTTATCCAGAAAAACTAGCGGAATGCCGTGAGGTTTTAAAAAAAAATCAAGATTGCCGTGTGTCCTTTTAAAATCAAAATGATACTGGACAAATAAAAAGTTTTTTGAAGGTCTTCGCTATAACTGTATGTAAAACTGATCCAACAAGTGCCGCTAAGCTCCCAATTCAAGAAAAAAAAAGAACCAAGGTTTCTTATGAGAAAAACAACAGGAAATATTTTTTAAAAAAATTAATAATAATTAACAAAATTGAACCCATCACCCATCACCCAAGGTTTTCCTACGAAAAAAAAAAGAAAGTATGCCTCCAGTGAGATCTGAACCCACGACCCCTTGGGTTTCCAGTTTACATTAGCAAATATTGGGGGGGGGGGGGGGGGGGGGCGGGGAAACGGCCATAACTCCGGTGTTACTGATTCGATCTGGCTGGTTCTCAAACTCGTTAGAGCTTTCATTGATATCAACAATCTCGCCAAGTTTGGGAATGATCGAATTCAAAACTAAGGCGCTAGTAGAGTGCTCACAAGGCTGAAAATGGCATATTTCAACAATTCAATGGCACATTCGTAATTCTGGTGTATAGCTGGTCTTCGAACTTGACCGAGCTTTCATTGATAACAACAATCTCGAAAAGTTGTGTGCACACAACGTTATATAATATTTCTGTATATGTTTGTGGTGGAATGTCTTGAACATAAAACCAGATAATGCATGCCTAGTGTTTACACTACGAAGTGTGCTAAGTGTGCTAGTTCTGCGCTTTACACTGTACGTTACCCAAACTAGTATTGACCATATTGCCCATTGGCACACTGAGCATATTTGGGCCGAGCATTTTTGGAACACGCTGACATATTCGGTACTTTCGCCAGAATCAGACGAGCGAGCCAGCCAGCCAGCCAGCCAGCCAGCCAGCCCAGCCCGCCAGCCAGCCAGCCAGCCAGCCAGCCAGCGCCGGCCAAAAAACAAACAATAATCGGGAACGCGCGATCGATGAGAATCGGACCATGGGTGACTGCCGTGACTGCCGTGACTGCCGTTGGGACCCGGCCGTCTTTGAAAAATGATGACTAGAAATAGAAAAATAACACTATGAACATACCAGTTTATAAATTATAGTGGCAGCACTTTTCCTCCCTGCGACTTCGTGTCCATGTCCACTGTGTCTATAGAACAGTAGTGTGACGTCGCGTTACCCGGAACAATACACTGACGTCACAATATAGTGACGTGTCGGCTACCGCCGGTCATGGCCTATGGTTAAAACGGCAGGCAAGTCCCGACAAGTTCGTGATTTCACAATCCCGACCATCACACTACCAGCGTATAGCTCCAATGGCGAGAGACATCCAGCTATGCAGTTCCTAGAGAAAAAGGGCGAACACTTGGTGCAACGTTCGAATAAACAGTGAAGAAACACGATTCGTTAAAAATTAATGAATCAGTTAAAGGGACACACGGCAAATCTTGGACACACGGCATATCTTGAAGTGTAATGAAATCAACATAATATGCAAAAACAGTTTGCTAGCTCTCAGATGTTCTTATAAACAATATTAATGTTTGAACAAATGCAATTTATGTAGAAACGGACGCCGTGAGTTTTTAAAACAATCAAGATTGCCGTGGGTCCCTTTAAGAAAACAACAGTGAAACAGAGGGGAAAAAACGACGAATATAAAAAAAAGTCTACAGCACCCGGTATTCCCAGGCGGTCACCCATCCAAGTACTAACCGGGCTCGACGTTGCTTAACTTCGGTGATCGGACGAGAACCGGTGCTTTCAACGTGATATGGCCGTAGACACTATGAATGCGAAATTAAGAGTATATAAACCGTATGAAATGTAGCTCACATCTGGGGCCATCGCATGCGTCAGCCTCACCGTAGTGTAATAATAATAATATCTTTTTTTTCAGAGGATGACATAAATAAAAGACATGATTAAATGATTATGAATGTACAATAATAATATTATTGTACAAACATTGAATGGACAAAACCTACTACTAACAATTTGTCTAAATAAAAAAAAAAGGGGCAATACAAATATCTATTTCATTTGAATTTCAGGGGTTAGCGCGAACGCAGACCCCCACACTAATAAATTGCGTACCCGAGTAATCAACATTTGTGACTATCGCAGGCGTCAGCCCAACCGAAGTGCAATGGGAGGGCCTCTTCCTGGGGAAACCGCCTTTTTTGTTTTTCATAAAATCTTTATTAATATATATATATACAATAAAATCCAAACGATGTAAACATTCGTTTGGACGGCTCTCTTTAATAATAAAGAGATGACATGTATGATTTTACTGAAAAGTATTACTTCAACTGTATAATGTACTTCAAACGTATAATGTGCATGTATATATAGTCCGAATGTTTATTTAATCACTGTTCACTGTTCACTGTTCACTGTTCAATATTTCCTATTCACTGTTCAATATTTTCACTGTTCACTATTTAAACTCACTGTTCATAATATCTGTTCACTGTTCAATATCTCCTATTCACTGTTCAATATTTCCACTGTTCAATATTTACTGTTCACTGTTCAATATTTCCACTGTTCAATATTTCCACTGTTCATTGTTCAAATGAGAGATGCGTCGCGTATGTATAAAGCAGTGAGTTATATTATTGTTGATAATTTTAAAGTATGTTTAACAAATGAAATAAAATATCTTAAAGAGAGCCGTTTACAGAGTGTGTTAGTAGTTTCGTTGAGAACTTTTAACTTAGAACTAGGGGTAATTAATTCAAAATAATGCGTCACATTTTTGTAATAGTTATGCAACCTTAACATCAGATTTTTGGTAAAGTTAGTATATGTTTTGCAATAGTTTACAGTACATTTTCACATGTGGGATTGCCTTATATTGAACGCCTTAACAAAGGCTTCACGACAATCGCACTTGTAAGAAGGCGCCACATATTAATACATATTATATATGTATATGTTCTAAAATAATATAATATGAAAGTATAATAAGTTCAATAATTGCCAGTTACAGATCACCCCAGTGCGTCCCCCCGCGAAGTAAGATCGGGCGTGATCTGACTCCCCGGGGGAAGGCATTGACGTAGATACAACACCGGTGCCACATGTAGTGGGGAATGTCTACAGTGGACGGAAAACAGACGACACCGACCAATTGATCCGACGCCTGCGATAAACTAAGAAGGATTATCCGCCGGGTATCGTCCGCAGGCCGCCAACCTGAACTGCATGTAAGTGACTTTAATATATTTTGAAAAAGTGGTGGGAAAACAGTTCTCAACACATATTGTATGGTTATATCCGATCTGTAATCCCATCACCAGTACTTGAGACAACATACCTGAAACGAGAAAAATATTGTAAATATTGTGTTTTTAACATATAAACGGATGATTACCTAACTACATGAGTGAAAATGGTTCCAGTACTGGATTACATATACATATGGATGAAAGATGTATGATATTAACTACAATATATGAGGTAATGATTCCAAAGCTGGATTACATAGTACGATGAAAGTGATATTTATATAATAAAGTCATTAATTATCAAAAGAGACTGTAGCAAAGTATGTGTGTATATCGAGACACGGATCGAATGTTAATTCATTTGTTGTTATATTTATAGTTCCGAAACTGTTATCGCACCAAAAATGTGCAAAGTCAGCAATGTTCATTCTGGCCAGATCAGCGTACATTCTATATTTGATTTTATTCAAAAACTTTTGAACTAAGGAAAATGGCGTAAATATTTTATTTTCATGTTTTGTAAAGTTTCTACAAGTCCAAATAATCTGTCTTGATTCTGTTAATAGAATAAGAGCAATGTTATAGATATCTTTGTCAAGTTTCGGTAAGTAAAAAAATCTAAATACTTTTTCACTAAGTGTGAAATTACTGTGACTTATATTTTTTAACATCTTTAAAATAATTTGATTTAATGGTTGAACCATTTTACATTCTATAAATAGATGGCTTACAGTTTCTATTGATGTACAAAAGGGACATGTTTTATTTTTGGTAATATGTCTCATTGACAAATAATAATTTACATAGATAACATCATGACAGATTTTCCAGGCAGTATTTCTGACATCTGGATCTACACAAGGTAAGTATAAATTTTTAAAAACTTGTTTAAAGTCAACTGAAGGGAAATTCCTAATTACTTTAACATCTGCATGCTCAATGGTTAACAAAAGTTTATAAAAGTCCTTTGTCTTCGTGTTCTTGAAGGAAAAATCTGGGTAATTATGCATAACTTTGTTATAAATCTTTAAACCATATTCATAGAAAGGGGGAACAAACTCACTATGAGGGATTAGATTACTCGCAAAAGAATCATTCTGTTTTCTCAAATTAATGCCAATCCAATATTTTGCAAAGAAAGTCCAACTTGCCTGGTGATTATTGATAAGTTTTTGTAAATGCGACAAAACAAGGGCTTGGCATTTTAAATTGATGTTAGGTATATTAAGGCCACCTTCATCAAAAGACAAAAATAACGTATTTCTTTTAACAGGTTCAAATGTTGAATTCCATATGAATCTGAAACAGGATTTCTGCAATAAATTGCAATAATGAGTCGGCATTAAGCCTGCAGTTACATAATACAATATTTTGCAAACAGCAACAGAGTTAAGTGCAGTAGATTTCCCTTTAAAGGATAATTTCCTTGTTTTCCATAAATTAAGTGTATTATTAAATTTATTAAAAAGTTTATTCCATATATCATCTTCGTTTACATTATGTCCAAAATGGTAACCTAGAAGTTTTGTTTTCTCAACCCATGAAATACCAAAGGCGTGATCCGATCTATTTTTCCATTTACCCAAATATAATCCATTAGATTTTCGGTAGTTAATTTTGGATCCCGATATTTTTTGAAAGAGTTCTATCCAATAAAAATACTTTTTAATCGATAGCTCTGATGTAAATATACCAGTATTGTCATCCGCGTATAAAGACATTTTAATTTCTAATTTACTACCTGGGGCTTTTATGCCTTTAATATCTGTGTCATCCTGTACCTTTTTTGCAAAAGGTTCGAAACAAATTACATACAATAACATCGACAAGGAACAGCCCTGACGGACGCCGCGATTTATATCAAAAGGTTCTGAAATGAAATTATTAACAATAACGGAAGACGTTATGTTGTCGTAAAGTATTTTCACCCATCTTATAAACATATCATCGAAACCAAAGGCTTTCAAAGTATCATATAAATAAGACCAATCTACTCTATCGAATGCTTTTTCCTGATCCATTGAAATAAAAACTGCATGTAATTTCTTTTGTTCAATATAATTAAAAATACATCTGTGTAAATGATCATTGTCAAAAATAGATCTACCTTTTATTGAGCAGGTTTGACTAATGCCTATAATTTTAGGTAAAATATAGCCTAAGCGTGTTGTAAGAGCTTTTGATACAATTTTACGATCAGTATTAAGTAAGGATATAGGTCTATAATATTTCATGTCAGATGCATTATTGTCATCTTTACATATTAAAGTTATATAGGATAATTTTTGTGAAGTGGACATTTCACCATTATCGTATGCCAGTTGGAATATTTTTTCAAGGACGTCACCGAATAAGTGGAAAAATTTATGATAAAAACTACTAGTAAGTCCATCACTTCCAGGGGATTTGCCAGACTCCATTTGAACTAAGCTTTTTAAAATTTCGTCTTTAGATATAGGTTTACTTAAAAGTGCATTATCCAAAAAACCAACTTGCGGCAAGTCGTTTAAAAATATATCATTATATGATTTATCTACTGGTTCTTTCGAATACAGATTCTTATAAAAGTTACTAAAACAATTTAAAATTTCATTTGGTTTAGTATATGGTATATTATTATCAATAATTTCTGAAATGGTTTTCTTTAGACCTGTTGTCTTTTCTCTGTTAAAGAAATAGCTGGATGGGTTTTCTTTAGTATCTAAAATATTAGCTTTACTTCTAATTATAGCTCCAGCTTGCATTTTATTTTCAATGGATTTTATTTTCTGTTTTATTTCATCCTTATATTGTAACGCATTATTATCTGATAAACTTATATTTTGATAATCCTTCTTTAGCTTCTTATATTCTCCGTATAAGTATTTATTTTTGTCTTTGCTATAATCAATGCAAAATTCTTTTATTTTGTTTTTCATTAAATCCCACCATTCTAAAGTAATATTATTAGTTCTACTGATTATTGTCCAGTAGTATTCAAATACATCAATAAATTCATTATCTTCAAGTAGAGTATCGTTAAATTTCCAGTAGGATTTTCCAAAGGATAATCCTTTGTTTGTATTTAACGTTAAAGTAATGAAATCGTGGTCTGAGTGACTGCAGGGTAATATTTTCGAATCTACTAAAGCTTCTTTTAAGGAATGTGGGATATAAAATCTATCTAGTCTACATCCTATATATACATAATTAATTGATGTGTTTATATTAGATGACGTCATTTTACTTATCCAAGAGACAGCCCTTTTCGTTGGGTAAAGTTTTCTAAAACAGTCTAAAAGTTTATGCTTATCAATAATGTTATTAAAAATTTTAGAACCAACAGTGCCTTTATTTAAATTCCCACCTATTTTGTCTAAGTGTGTGTTTGTGACAAAGTTAAAGTCTCCAGTCAATATCAAGTTTTTGGCAGTTACAAGAAATGGTATTAATTCTGTTAAAAAAATATTCCTATCTTGAGTATCATTGGGTGTATAAATATTAATTAATCTGTAGTTTATAAAGTCATTTATCGAAAAGTCAGCGTAGACTAATCTGCCATCAAAATCAGTATGGAAATTGTTCATGTTTACATGTTTATTACAAAACATTATTGCGACACCTCTAGAGTTAGAAGCGCCATAACTCCATATGCATCGCTTTTCTAATTGAAAAAATAGTTCTATCTGTTTTGACATAAAATAATTATCAATGAATGTTTCTTGTATACATAATATGTCAACATTATTTTCCTCGATAAATGTTTTCAAATATATCTGTTTTCGTTTGGATCTCAGTCCATTTATATTTACGCTAAAAATATTAAGGCTTAAATCCATTGTGGTGTGTTAGAGGGAACTGAATATATAGGTAATAACGTACATGATTGTAAATCCAAAACATCGCTGAATGCAAGTATAAAAGACTATAGTATTTATCGTCAGTGTGACTCGCGCTTGAGCCATCACGGACGACCGCACGAACAAAAGACCTATTCTTGTTCACAGTAAAAATATTTTCCAATAATTCACACTGTGACGCGTTTTGATTGTCAAAAAGTACAGGTAATTTATTTTGCATAGCGAGGATAAACCTGGTAAAACATTTTATCGATGAAGTATCAGGTAAATGAAAGGTGTATTGGAAAACTAAGGATAGTGAGCGTGTAGCGTAGTATAAACAATACTGTGTAACCACTGTATATGTGTAAGCGAAAAGGGTACGGTAAACAAATGTCCAGGCAAAACATCTATATATGTAGAGTATTGCCGTATAAATTAAGTCGTATTTTATCGATAAAGTATTGAGAAAATATGATTGTGTGTACAATAGAACATGTAATTGCAGTGTGTATTGGCAAGCAAGGGATAGTATGCGAGTAGCGTAGAATGAACGATAGTGGTAAAATAATACACGTCGCGTGTATTGGCCTATGACATGAAATAAATAGTGATTTATATACATGATATGTGTGTACTCGGAAAAACGACACTCAGACATATAATTATTGAAAGGGGGATCCCTTGGAGGCATAATATACAAACAATTATAAGTAACAATATTTAAACGTACAAATTTAGTCCAGGCAATACAGCATATTGTCTTAAATATGGGGGTAGTATTCAATCTCCGTTTGTGTGTTCCGAGTCGGTTATCCATTCTGGTGTGTTGGGGTGTGTGCAGTATTCAAGAGGTATAGTCCGTAAAACGTTCAGGGTCAATATTATGGGAAAGTTTCAGAATTTTCAACTCTGTCCCAGGTACCGTGGAGGTCCGAAATCTCCGAATCGGCCAAAATGTCATATGGATTATCCGTTGAAGCGGGGCTTAACGGTTCTTTTTGTTGTTTTTTGGTTTTTTTACTTTTCCTTGGTTTATTGGGCGGTATGTAATGACGAAATGAATCAGTATTACCTGCTTCGTCTTCGTCTTCGTCCTGCCTTCTCTTTTCCCCCTTGTCTCCTTCTGTGTCCATCCTGTTGAGTTGGGTCGGATCCATTGGTGTTGGTGTTGGCGTCGATGTTGCCGGCGTCTCAGGTTGTGACGTCACGGTGTCCTCGGCGGTCTCTTGTATCTCCGGTACCACCACTGGTTCCTCAACTGGTAATGATTCTTCCGGTCTTTCCGGGGCTGCCGGTGTTGCCGGTGCTGTCGGAGCTTCCGGTGTATCTGGCCTTCTCTGTTCGTCTGACCTGAAATTCTGACGCTGAGGGTTAGCATAACTGGACTGGATAATACAATCTCGTCGCAAATGACCCACCTGCATGCATTTCAGGCACACAGGGGGCCTGCCTGAATTGTCAATAGCATAGAAGTACCACACTGAAATTTTATAATATGTGGAATAGCCAGACGGCCCTTTTCCGAACTTCTATGGTAACAACACGCATACCATTTTTTATATTGTTCCTGTCGTGGATGGTAGTACACCTATCGACCGACATGACTTTACCATAGTCTGTTAACACATGTTAACCAAAGTGTCGGTTATGTAGCTGGGAAGCCAGTGCACGCGTATTGTGATAACTTGTTTGCCAAGTGCGTCAGTTGAAACTCTTTGTTTCTATATGACAGTGTTTTTACTGACCTGAGTCTATCCACATGCTCCGGGTCTTTCAGGGTAATGTAGATGCCGGAGTCCGATGGCGGTCCGCGATAAAGGGCAGAAACATCATCCGCCAGAATGTCGTTCGCCCTTAAGAGTTGTATTACTTCCGTATTCGACGGGAACTGTCTCGACGTGATCTTCACTGTCCTTGTCATATCGTCATCATCAAAGAAAACATCCGGGATCGCCGGCCTGTTTTGTACTGCTTGCGCCATTACTGAAAATAATGAAGTAAATGGTGAGTATAAGATTGGAGACACTATCCCCCGCAAGGAGGGTAGCGAAGTATACTATTGATTGGGAATCCCGATCACGGTATTCCCTGTACCAGGTAAGTATGCTCGAACTTGCATCGGGCGAGATGTCATTGCGACGTCTTCACTTTCCAGTGGGTGTGCCATAAATGACACTCAGTCGCACGTTCTCGTCCAGATCTGGTTCCATTGACATACATATCCATTGTTTTGTTTGTTCGTTACCAAAAATATCGCCCAGTCTTCGTGTTGGGCTTGTTTGGCAGTCTTTGATTGAAACGTTTGACCTACGTATAGAAAACGTTGCTCTGCACATCCAAAGGAGGATCTATAACTGACTTTTGAAAACGATGTCCTACACATCCAAAGGAGAATCTATAACTGTCCTTTGAAACATAAGTTAAAGACGTGCCACCACTGTAATCTTATGTCTTAGATCATGGGTCCAAACGAGGAAAGCATGCTTTTTAAAGGAACACACGGCAATATAATTGGTAAATAGTATCAAAATTAAATAAATAGGCAAATACAATTTCCTTATTAATTCTTATAATTAATATTAATGATTCAACAAATGTCAGTTATCCAGAAAAACTAGCGGAATGCCGTGAGGTTTAAAAAAAAAATCAAGATTGCCGTGTGTCCTTTTAAAATCAAAATGATACTGGACAAATAAAAAGTTTTTTGAAGGTCTTCGCTATAACTGTATGTAAAACTGATCCAACAAGTGCCGCTAAGCTCCCAATTCAAGAAAAAAAAGAACCAAGGTTTCTTATGAGAAAAACAACAGGAAATATTTTTTAAAAAAATTAATAATAATTAACAAAATTGAACCCATCACCCATCACCCAAGGTTTTCCTACGAAAAAAAAAAGAAAGTATGCCTCCAGTGAGATCTGAACCCACGACCCCTTGGGTTTCCAGTTTACATTAGCAAATATTGGGGGGGGGGGGGGGAGAAAACGGCCATAACTCCGGTGTTACTGATTCGATCTGGCTGGTTCTCAAACTCGTTAGAGCTTTCATTGATATCAACAATCTCGCCAAGTTTGGGAATGATCGAATTCAAAACTAAGGCGCTAGTAGAGTGCTCACAAGGCTGAAAATGGCATATTTCAACAATTCAATGGCACATTCGTAATTCTGGTGTATAGCTGGTTTTCGAACTTGACCGAGCTTTCATTGATAACAACAAACTCGAAAAGTTGTGTGCACACAACGTTATATAATATTTCTGTATATGTTTGTGGTGGAATGTCTTGAACATAAAACCAGATAATGCATGCCTAGTGTTTACACTACGAAGTGTGCTAAGTGTGCTAGTTCTGCGCTTTACACTGTACGTTACCCAAACTAGTATTGACCATATTGCCCATTGGCACACTGAGCATATTTGGGCCGAGCATTTTTGGAACACGCTGACATATTCGGTACTTTCGCCAGAATCAGACGAGCGAGCCAGCCAGCCAGCCAGCCAGCCAGCCAGCGCCGGCCAAAAAACAAACAATAATCGGGAACGCGCGCTCGATGAGAATCGGACCATGGGTGACTGCCGTGACTGCCGTGACTGCCGTTGGGACCCGGCCGTCTTTGAAAAATGATGACTAGAAATAGAAAAATAACACTATGAACATACCAGTTTATAAATTATAGTGGCAGCACTTTTCCTCCCTGCGACTTCGTGTCCATGTCCACTGTGTCTATAGAACAGTAGTGTGACGTCGCGTTACCCGGAACAATACACTGACGTCACAATATAGTGACGTGTCGGCTACCGCCGGTCATGGCCTATGGTTTAAACGGCAGGCAAGTCCCGACAAGTTCGTGATTTCACAATCCCGACCATCACACTACCAGCGTATAGCTCCAATGGCGAGAGACATCCAGCTATGCAGTTCCTAGAGAAAAAAGGCGAACACTTGGTGCAACGTTCGAATAAACAGTGAAGAAACACGATTCGTTAAAAATTAATGAATCAGTTAAAGGGACACACGGCAAATCTTGGACACACGGCATATCTTGAAGTGTAATGAAATCAACATAATATGCAAAAACAGTTTGCTAGCTCTCAGATGTTCTTATAAACAATATTAATGTTTGAACAAATGCAATTTATGTAGAAACGGACGCCGTGAGTTTTTAAAACAATCAAGATTGCCGTGTGTCCCTTTAAGAAAACAACAGTGAAACAGAGGGGAAAAAACGACGAATATAAAAAAAAGTCTACAGCACCCGGTATTCCCAGGCGGTCACCCATCCAAGTACTAACCGGGCTCGACGTTGCTTAACTTCGGTGATCGGACGAGAACCGGTGCTTTCAACGTGATATGGCCGTAGACACTATGAATGCGAAATTAAGAGTATATAAACCGTATGAAATGTAGCTCACATCTGGGGCCATCGCATGCGTCAGCCTCACCGTAGTGTAATAATAATAATATCTTTATTTTCAGAGGATGACATAAATAAAAGACATGATTAAATGATTATGAATGTACAATAATAATATTATTGTACAAACATTGAATGGACAAAACCTACTACTAACAATTTGTCTAAATAAAAAAAAAAGGGGCAATACAAATATCTATTTCATTTGAATTTCAGGGGTTAGCGCGAACGCAGACCCCCACACTAATAAATTGCGTACCCGAGTAATCAACATTTGTGACTATCGCAGGCGTCAGCCCAACCGAAGTGCAATGGGAGGGCCTCTTCCTGGGGAAACCGCCTGGATGATCACGGTATTCCCTGTACCAGGTAAGTATGCTCGAACTTGCATCGGGCGAGATGTCATTGGCGACGTCTTCACTTTCCAGTGGGTGTGCCATAAATGACACTCAGTCGCACGTTCTCGTCCAGATCTGGTTCCATTGACATACATATCCATTGTTTTGTTTGTTCGTTACCAAAAATATCGCCCAGTCTTCGTGTTGGGCTTGTTTGGCAGTCTTTGATTGAAACGTTTGACCTACGTATAGAAAACGTTGCTCTGCACATCCAAAGGAGGATCTATAACTGACTTTTGAAAACGATGTCCTACACATCCAAAGGAGAATCTATAACTGTCCTTTGAAACATAAGTTAAAGACGTGCCACCACTGTAATCTTATGTCTTAGATCATGGGTCCAAACGAGGAAAGCATGCTTTTTAAAGGAACACACGGCAATATAATTGGTAAATAGTATCAAAATTAAATAAATAGGCAAATACAATTTCCTTATTAATTCTTATAATTAATATTAATGATTCAACAAATGTCAGTTATCCAGAAAAACTAGCGGAATGCCGTGAGGTTTAAAAAAAAAATCAAGATTGCCGTGTGTCCTTTTAAAATCTAAATGATACTGGACAAATAAAAAGTTTTTTGAAGGTCTTCGCTATAACTGTATGTAAAACTGATCCAACAAGTGCCGCTAAGCTCCCAATTCAAGAAAAAAAAAGAACCAAGGTTTCTTATGAGAAAAACAACAGGAAATATTTTTTAAAAAAATTAATAATAATTAACAAAATTGAACCCATCACCCATCACCCAAGGTTTTCCTACGAAAAAAAAAAGAAAGTATGCCTCCAGTGAGATCTGAACCCACGACCCCTTGGGTTTCCAGTTTACATTAGCAAATATTGGGGGGGGGGGGGGGGGGGGGGGGGAGAAAACGGCCATAACTCCGGTGTTACTGATTCGATCTGGCTGGTTCTCAAACTCGTTAGAGCTTTCATTGATATCAACAATCTCGCCAAGTTTGGGAATGATCGAATTCAAAACTAAGGCGCTAGTAGAGTGCTCACAAGGCTGAAAATGGCATATTTCAACAATTCAATGGCACATTCGTAATTCTGGTGTATAGCTGGTTTTCGAACTTGACCGAGCTTTCATTGATAACAACAATCTCGAAAAGTTGTGTGCACACAACGTTATATAATATTTCTGTATATGTTTGTGGTGGAATGTCTTGAACATAAAACCAGATAATGCATGCCTAGTGTTTACACTACGAAGTGTGCTAAGTGTGCTAGTTCTGCGCTTTACACTGTACGTTACCCAAACTAGTATTGACCATATTGCCCATTGGCACACTGAGCATATTTGGGCCGAGCATTTTTTGGAACACGCTGACATATTCGGTACTTTCGCCAGAATCAGACGAGCGAGCCAGCCAGCCAGCCAGCCAGCCAGCGCCGGCCAAAAAACAAACAATAATCGGGAACGCGCGATCGATGAGAATCGGACCATGGGTGACTGCCGTGACTGCCGTGACTGCCGTTGGGACCCGGCCGTCTTTGAAAAATGATGACTAGAAATAGAAAAATAACACTATGAACATACCAGTTTATAAATTATAGTGGCAGCACTTTTCCTCCCTGCGACTGCGTGTCCATGTCCACTGTGTCTATAGAACAGTAGTGTGACGTCGCGTTACCCGGAACAATACACTGACGTCACAATATAGTGACGTGTCGGCTACCGCCGGTCATGGCCTATGGTTTAAACGGCAGGCAAGTCCCGACAAGTTCGTGATTTCACAATCCCGACCATCACACTACCAGCGTATAGCTCCAATGGCGAGAGACATCCAGCTATGCAGTTCCTAGAGAAAAAAGGCGAACACTTGGTGCAACGTTCGAATAAACAGTGAAGAAACACGATTCGTTAAAAATTAATGAATCAGTTAAAGGGACACACGGCAAATCTTGGACACACGGCATATCTTGAAGTGTAATGAAATCAACATAATATGCAAAAACAGTTTGCTAGCTCTCAGATGTTCTTATAAACAATATTAATGTTTGAACAAATGCAATTTATGTAGAAACGGACGCCGTGAGTTTTTAAAACAATCAAGATTGCCGTGTGTCCCTTTAAGAAAACAACAGTGAAACAGAGGGGAAAAAACGACGAATATAAAAAAAAGTCTACAGCACCCGGTATTCCCAGGCGGTCACCCATCCAAGTACTAACCGGGCTCGACGTTGCTTAACTTCGGTGATCGGACGAGAACCGGTGCTTTCAACGTGATATGGCCGTAGACACTATGAATGCGAAATTAAGAGTATATAAACCGTATGAAATGTAGCTCACATCTGGGGCCATCGCATGCGTCAGCCTCACCGTAGTGTAATAATAATAATATCTTTATTTTCAGAGGATGACATAAATAAAAGACATGATTAAATGATTATGAATGTACAATAATAATATTATTGTACAAACATTGAATGGACAAAACCTACTACTAACAATTTGTCTAAATAAAAAAAAAAGGGGCAATACAAATATCTATTTCATTTGAATTTCAGGGGTTAGCGCGAACGCAGACCCCCACACTAATAAATTGCGTACCCGAGTAATCAACATTTGTGACTATCGCAGGCGTCAGCCCAACCGAAGTGCAATGGGAGGGCCTCTTCCTGGGGAAACCGCCTTTTGTTTTTCATAAAATCTTTATTAATATATATATATACAATAAAATCCAAACGATGTAAACATTCGTTTGGACGGCTCTCTTTAATAATAAAGAGATGACATGTATGATTTTACTGAAAAGTATTACTTCAACTGTATAATGTACTTCAAACGTATAATGTGCATGTATATATAGTCCGAATGTTTATTTAATCACTGTTCACTGTTCACTGTTCACTGTTCAATATTTCCTATTCACTGTTCAATATTTTCACTGTTCACTATTTAAACTCACTGTTCATAATATCTGTTCACTGTTCAATATCTCCTATTCACTGTTCAATATTTCCACTGTTCAATATTTACTGTTCACTGTGCAATATTTCCACTGTTCAATATTTCCACTGTTCATTGTTCAAATGAGAGATGCGTCGCGTATGTATAAAGCAGTGAGTTATATTATTGTTGATAATTTTAAAGTATGTTTAACAAACGAAATAAAATATCTTAAAGAGAGCCGTTTACAGAGTGTGTTAGTAGTTTCGTTGAGAACTTTTAACTTAGAACTAGGGGTAATTAATTCAAAATAATGCGTCACATTTTTGTAATAGTTATGCAACCTTAACTTCAGATTTTTGGTAAAGTTAGTATATGTTTTGCAATAGTTTACAGTACATTTTCACATGTGGGATTGCCTTATATTGAACGCCTTAACAAAGGCTTCACGACAATCGCACTTGTAAGAAGGCGCCACATATTAATACATATTATATATGTATATGTTCTAAAATAATATAATATGAAAGTATAATAAGTTCAATAATTGCCAGTTACAGATCACCCCAGTGCGTCCCCCCGCGAAGTAAGATCGGGCGTGATCTGACTCCCCGGGGGAAGGCATTGACGTAGATACAACACCGGTGCCACATGTAGTGGGGAATGTCTACAGTGGACGGAAAACAGACGACACCGACCAATTGATCCGACGCCTGCGATAAACTAAGAAGGATTATCCGCCGGGTATCGTCCGCAGGCCGCCAACCTGAACTGCATGTAAGTGACTTTAATATATTTTGAAAAAGGGGTGGGAAAACAGTTCTCAACACATGTTGTATGGTTATATCCGATCTGTAATCCCATCACCAGTACTTGAGACAACATACCTGAAACGAGAAAAATATTGTAAATATTGTGTTTTTAACATATAAACGGATGATTACCTAACTACATGAGTGAAAATGGTTCCAGTACTGGATTACATATACATATGGATGAAAGATGTATGATATTAACTACAATATATGAGGTAATGATTCCAAAGCTGGATTACATAGTACGATGAAAGTGATATTTATATAATAAAGTCATTATTTATCAAAAGAGACTGTAGCAAAGTATGTGTGTATATCGAGACACGGATCAAATGTTAATTCATTTGTTGTTATATTTATAGTTCCGAAACTGTTATCGCACCAAAAATGTGCAAAGTCAGCAATGTTCATTCTGGCCAGATCAGCGTACATTCTATATTTGATTTTATTCAAAAACTTTTGAACTAAGGAAAATGGCGTAAATATTTTATTTTCATGTTTTGTAAAGTTTCTACAAGTCCAAATAATCTGTCTTGATTCTGTTAATAGAATAAGAGCAATGTTATAGATATCTTTGTCAAGTTTCGGTAAGTAAAAAAATCTAAATACTTTTTCACTAAGTGTGAAATTACTGTGACTTATATTTTTTAACATCTTTAAAATAATTTGATTTAATGGTTGAACCATTTTACATTCTATAAATAGATGGCTTACAGTTTCTATTGATGTACAAAAGGGACATGTTTTATTTTTGGTAATATGTCTCATTGACAAATAATAATTTACATAGATAACATCATGACAGATTTTCCAGGCAGTATTTCTGACATCTGGATCTACACAAGGTAAGTATAAATTTTTAAAAACTTGTTTAAAGTCAACTGAAGGGAAATTCCTAATTACTTTAACATCTGCATGCTCAATGGTTAACAAAAGTTTATAAAAGTCCTTTGTCTTCGTGTTCTTGAAGGAAAAATCTGGGTAATTATGCATAACTTTGTTATAAATCTTTAAACCATATTCATAGAAAGGGGGAACAAACTCACTATGAGGGGTTAGATTACTCGCAAAAGAATCATTCTGTTTTCTCAAATTAATGCCAATCCAATATTTTGCAAAGAAAGTCCAACTTGCCTGGTGGTTATTGATAAGTTTTTGTAAATGCGACAAAACAAGGGCTTGGCATTTTAAATTGATGTTAGGTATATTAAGGCCACCTTCATCAAAAGACAAAAATAACGTATTTCTTTTAACAGGTTCAAATGTTGAATTCCATATGAATCTGAAACAGGATTTCTGCAATAAATTGCAATAATGAGTCGGCATTAAGCCTGCAGTTACATAATACAATATTTTGCAAACAGCAACAGAGTTAAGTACAGTAGATTTCCCTTTAAAGGATAATTTCCTTGTTTTCCATAAATTAAGTGTATTATTAAATTTATTAAAAAGTTTATTCCATATATCATCTTCGTTTACATTATGTCCAAAATGGTAACCTAGAAGTTTTGTTTTCTCAACCCATGAAATACCAAAAGCGTGATCCGATCTATTTTTCCATTTACCCAAATATAATCCATTAGATTTTCGGTAGTTAATTTTGGATCCCGATATTTTTTGAAAAAGTTCTATCCAATAAAAATACTTTTTAATCGATAGCTCTGATGTAAATATACCAGTATTGTCATCCGCGTATAAAGACATTTTAATTTCTAATTTACTACCTGGGGCTTTTATGCCTTTAATATCTGTGTCATCCTGTACCTTTTTTGCAAAAGGTTCGAAACAAATTACATACAATAACATCGACAAGGAACAGCCCTGACGGACGCCGCGATTTATATCAAAAGGTTCTGAAATGAAATTATTAACAATAACGGAAGACGTTATGTTGTCGTAAAGTATTTTCACCCATCTTATAAACATATCATCGAAACCAAAGGCTTTCAAAGTATCATATAAATAAGACCAATCTACTCTATCGAATGCTTTTTCCTGATCCATTGAAATAAAAACTGCATGTAATTTCTTTTGTTCAATATAATTAAAAATACATCTGTGTAAATGATCATTGTCAAAAATAGATCTACCTTTTATTGAGCAGGTTTGACTAATGCCTATAATTTTAGGTAAAATATAGCCTAAGCGTGTTGTAAGAGCTTTTGATACAATTTTACGATCAGTATTAAGTAAGGATATAGGTCTATAATATTTCATGTCAGATGCATTATTGTCATCTTTACATATTAAAGTTATATAGGATAATTTTTGTGAAGTGGACATTTCACCATTATCATATGCCAGTTGGAATATTTTTTCAAGGACGTCACCGAATAAGTGGAAAAATTTATGATAAAAACTACTAGTAAGTCCATCACTTCCAGGGGATTTGCCAGACTCCATTTGAACTAAGCTTTTTAAAATTTCGTCTTTAGATATAGGTTTACTTAAAAGTGCATTATCCAAAAAACCAACTTGCGGCAAGTCGTTTAAAAATATATCATTATATGATTTATCTACTGGTTCTTTCGAATACAGATTCTTATAAAAGTTACTAAAACAATTTAAAATTTCATTTGGTTTAGTATATGGTATATTATTATCAATAATTTCTGAAATGGTTTTCTTTAGACCTGTTGTCTTTTCTCTGTTAAAGAAATAGCTGGATGGATTTTCTTTAGTATCTAAAATATTAGCTTTACTTCTAATTATAGCTCCAGTTTGCATTTTATTTTCGATGGATTTTATTTTCTGTTTTATTTCATCCTTATATTGTAGCGCATTATTATCTGATAAACTTATATTTTGATAATCTTTCTTTAGCTTCTTATATTCTCCGTATAAGTATTTATTTTTGTCTTTGCTATAATCAATGCAAAATTCTTTTATTTTGTTTTTCATTAAATCCCACCATTCTAAAGTAATATTATTAGTTCTACTGATTATTGTCCAGTAGTATTCAAATACATCAATAAATTCATTATCTTCAAGTAGAGTATCGTTAAATTTCCAGTAGGATTTTCCAAAGGATAATCCTTTGTTTGTATTTAACGTTAAAGTAATGAAATCGTGGTCTGAGTGACTGCAGGGTAATATTTTCGAATCTACTAAAGCTTCTTTTAAGGAATGTGGGATATAAAATCTATCTAGTCTACATCCTATATATACATAATTAATTGATGTGTTTATATTAGATGACGTCATTTTACTTATCCAAGAGACAGCCCTTTTCGTTGGGTAAAGTTTTCTAAAACAGTCTAAAAGTTTATGCTTATCAATAATGTTATTAAAAATTTTAGAACCAACAGTGCCTTTATTTAAATTCCCACCTATTTTGTCTAAGTGTGTGTTTGTGACAAAGTTAAAGTCTCCAGTCAATATCAAGTTTTTGGCAGTTACAAGAAATGGTATTAATTCTGTTAAAAAAATATTCCTATCTTGAGTATCATTGGGTGTATAAATATTAATTAATCTGTAGTTTATAAAGTCATTTATCGAAAAGTCAGCGTAGACTAATCTGCCATCAAAATCAGTATGGAAATTGTTCATGTTTACATGTTTATTACAAAACATTATTGCGACACCTCTAGAGTTAGAAGCGCCATAACTCCATATGCATCGCTTTTCTAATTGAAAAAATAGTTCTATCTGTTTTGACATAAAATAATTATCAATGAATGTTTCTTGTATACATAATATGTCAACATTATTTTCCTCGATAAATGTTTTCAAATATATCTGTTTTCGTTTGGATCTCAGTCCATTTATATTTACGCTAAAAATATTAAGGCTTAAATCCATTGTGGTGTGTTAGAGGGAACTGAATATATAGGTAATAACGTACATGATTGTAAATCCAAAACATCGATGAATGCAAGTATAAATGACTATAGTATTTATCGTCAGTGTGACTCGCGCTTGAGCCATCACGGGCGACCACACGAGCAAAAGACCTATTCTTGTTCACAGTAAAAATATTTTCCAATAATTCACACTGTGACGCGTTTTGATTGTCAAAAAGTACAGGTAATTTATTTTGCATAGCGAGGATAAACCTGGTAAAACATTTTATCGATGAAGTATCAGGTAAATGAAAGGTGTATTGGAAAACTAAGGATAGTGAGCGTGTAGCGTAGTATAAACAATACTGTGTAACCACTGTATATGTGTAAGCGAAAAGGGTACGGTAAACAAATGTCCAGGCAAAACATCTATATATGTAGAGTATTGCCGTATAAATTAAGTCGTATTTTATCGATAAAGTATTGAGAAAATATGATTGTGTGTACAATAGAACATGTAATTGCAGTGTGTATTGGCAAGCAAGGGATAGTATGCGAGTAGCGTAGAATGAACGATAGTGGTAAAATAATACACGTCGCGTGTATTGGCCTATGACATGAAGTAAATAGTGTTTTATATACATGATATGTGTGTACTCGGAAAAACGACACTCAGACATATAATTATTGAAAGGGGGATCCCTTGGAGGCATAATATACAAACAATTATAAGTAACAAATTTAGTCCAGGCAATACAGCATATTGCCTTAAATATGGGGGTAGTATTCAATCTCCGTTTGTGTGTTCCGAGTCGGTTATCCATTCTGGTGTGTTGGGGTGTGTGCAGTATTCAAGAGGTATAGTCCGTAAAACGTTCAGGGTCAATATTATGGGAAAGTTTCAGAATTTTCAACTCTGTCCCAGGTACCGTGGAGGTCCGAAATCTCCGAATCGGCCAAAATGTCATATGGATTATCCGTTGAAGCGGGGCTTAACGGTTCTTTTTGTTGTTTTTTGGTTTTTTTACTTTTCCTTGGTTTATTGGGCGGTATGTAATGACGAAATGAATCAGTATTACCTGCTTCGTCTTCGTCTTCGTCCTGCCTTCTCTTTTCCCCCTTGTCTCCTTCTGTGTCCATCCTGTTGAGTTGGGTCGGATCCATTGGTGTTGGTGTTGGCGTCGATGTTGCCGGCGTCTCAGGTTGTGACGTCACGGTGTCCTCGGCGGTCTCTTGTATCTCCGGTACCACCACTGGTTCCTCAACTGGTAATGATTCTTCCGGTCTTTCCGGGGCTGCCGGTGTTGCCGGTGCTGTCGGAGCTTCCGGTGTATCTGGCCTTCTCTGTTCGTCTGACCTGAAATTCTGACGCTGAGGGTTAGCATAACTGGACTGGATAATACAATCTCGTCGCAAATGACCCACCTGCATGCATTTCAGGCACACAGGGGGCCTGCCTTGAATTGTCAATAGCATAGAAGTACCACACTGAAATTTTATAATATGTGGGATAGCCAGACGGCCCTTTTCCGAAACTTCTATGGTAACAACACGCATACCATTTTTTATATTGTTCCTGTCGTGGATGGTAGTACACCTATCGACCGACATGATTTTACCATAGTCTGTTAACACATGTTTAACCAAAGTGTCGGTTATGTAGCTGGGAAGCCAGTGCACGCGTATTGTGATAACTTGTTTGCCAAGTTGCGTCAGTTGAAACTCTTTGTTTCTATATGACAGTGTTTTTACTGACCTGAGTCTATCCACATGCTCCGGGTCTCTCAGGGTAATGTAGATGCCGGAGTCCGATGGCGGTCCGCGATAAAGGGCAGAAACATCATCCGCCAGAATGTCGTTCGCCCTTAAGAGTTGTATTACTTCCGTATTCGACGGGAACTGTCTCGACGTGATCTTCACTGTCCTTGTCATATCGTCATCATCAAAGAAAACATCCGGGATCGCCGGCCTGTTTTGTACTGCTTGCGCCATTACTGAAAATAATGAAGTAAATGGTGAGTATAAGATTGGAGACACTATCCCCCGCAAGGAGGGTAGCGAAGTATACTATTGATTGGGAATCCCGATCACGGTATTCCCTGTACCAGGTAAGTATGCTCGAACTTGCATCGGGCGAGATGTCATTGGCGACGTCTTCACTTTCCAGTGGGTGTGCCATAAATGACACTCAGTCGCACGTTCTCGTCCAGATCTGGTTCCATTGACATACATATCCATTGTTTTGTTTGTTCGTTACCAAAAATATCGCCCAGTCTTCGTGTTGGGCTTGTTTGGCAGTCTTTGATTGAAACGTTTGACCTACGTATAGAAAACGTTGCTCTGCACATCCAAAGGAGGATCTATAACTGACTTTTGAAAACGATGTCCTACACATCCAAAGGAGAATCTATAACTGTCCTTTGAAACATAAGTTAAAGACGTGCCACCACTGTAATCTTATGTCTTAGATCATGGGTCCAAACGAGGAAAGCATGCTTTTTAAAGGAACACACGGCAATATAATTGGTAAATAGTATCAAAATTAAATAAATAGGCAAATACAATTTCCTTATTAATTCTTATAATTAATATTAATGATTCAACAAATGTCAGTTATCCAGAAAAACTAGCGGAATGCCGTGAGGTTTAAAAAAAAAATCAAGATTGCCGTGTGTCCTTTTAAAATCTAAATGATACTGGACAAATAAAAAGTTTTTTGAAGGTCTTCGCTATAACTGTATGTAAAACTGATCCAACAAGTGCCGCTAAGCTCCCAATTCAAGAAAAAAAAAGAACCAAGGTTTCTTATGAGAAAAACAACAGGAAATATTTTTTAAAAAAATTAATAATAATTAACAAAATTGAACCCATCACCCATCACCCAAGGTTTTCCTACGAAAAAAAAAAGAAAGTATGCCTCCAGTGAGATCTGAACCCACGACCCCTTGGGTTTCCAGTTTACATTAGCAAATATTGGGGGGGGGGGGGGGGGGGGGAGAAAACGGCCATAACTCCGGTGTTACTGATTCGATCTGGCTGGTTCTCAAACTCGTTAGAGCTTTCATTGATATCAACAATCTCGCCAAGTTTGGGAATGATCGAATTCAAAACTAAGGCGCTAGTAGAGTGCTCACAAGGCTGAAAATGGCATATTTCAACAATTCAATGGCACATTCGTAATTCTGGTGTATAGCTGGTTTTCGAACTTGACCGAGCTTTCATTGATAACAACAATCTCGAAAAGTTGTGTGCACACAACGTTATATAATATTTCTGTATATGTTTGTGGTGGAATGTCTTGAACATAAAACCAGATAATGCATGCCTAGTGTTTACACTACGAAGTGTGCTAAGTGTGCTAGTTCTGCGCTTTACACTGTACGTTACCCAAACTAGTATTGACCATATTGCCCATTGGCACACTGAGCATATTTGGGCCGAGCATTTTTGGAACACGCTGACATATTCGGTACTTTCGCCAGAATCAGACGAGCGAGCCAGCCAGCCAGCCAGCCAGCCAGCGCCGGCCAAAAAACAAACAATAATCGGGAACGCGCGATCGATGAGAATCGGACCATGGGTGACTGCCGTGACTGCCGTGACTGCCGTTGGGACCCGGCCGTCTTTGAAAAATGATGACTAGAAATAGAAAAATAACACTATGAACATACCAGTTTATAAATTATAGTGGCAGCACTTTTCCTCCCTGCGACTGCGTGTCCATGTCCACTGTGTCTATAGAACAGTAGTGTGACGTCGCGTTACCCGGAACAATACACTGACGTCACAATATAGTGACGTGTCGGCTACCGCCGGTCATGGCCTATGGTTTAAACGGCAGGCAAGTCCCGACAAGTTCGTGATTTCACAATCCCGACCATCACACTACCAGCGTATAGCTCCAATGGCGAGAGACATCCAGCTATGCAGTTCCTAGAGAAAAAAGGCGAACACTTGGTGCAACGTTCGAATAAACAGTGAAGAAACACGATTCGTTAAAAATTAATGAATCAGTTAAAGGGACACACGGCAAATCTTGGACACACGGCATATCTTGAAGTGTAATGAAATCAACATAATATGCAAAAACAGTTTGCTAGCTCTCAGATGTTCTTATAAACAATATTAATGTTTGAACAAATGCAATTTATGTAGAAACGGACGCCGTGAGTTTTTAAAACAATCAAGATTGCCGTGTGTCCCTTTAAGAAAACAACAGTGAAACAGAGGGGAAAAAACGACGAATATAAAAAAAAGTCTACAGCACCCGGTATTCCCAGGCGGTCACCCATCCAAGTACTAACCGGGCTCGACGTTGCTTAACTTCGGTGATCGGACGAGAACCGGTGCTTTCAACGTGATATGGCCGTAGACACTATGAATGCGAAATTAAGAGTATATAAACCGTATGAAATGTAGCTCACATCTGGGGCCATCGCATGCGTCAGCCTCACCGTAGTGTAATAATAATAATATCTTTATTTTCAGAGGATGACATAAATAAAAGACATGATTAAATGATTATGAATGTACAATAATAATATTATTGTACAAACATTGAATGGACAAAACCTACTACTAACAATTTGTCTAAATAAAAAAAAAAGGGGCAATACAAATATCTATTTCATTTGAATTTCAGGGGTTAGCGCGAACGCAGACCCCCACACTAATAAATTGCGTACCCGAGTAATCAACATTTGTGACTATCGCAGGCGTCAGCCCAACCGAAGTGCAATGGGAGGGCCTCTTCCTGGGGAAACCGCCTGGATGATCACGGTATTCCCTGTACCAGGTAAGTATGCTCGAACTTGCATCGGGC
Source organism: Cyrtodaria siliqua (assembly GCA_037043455.1). NCBI lineage: Eukaryota > Metazoa > Mollusca > Bivalvia > Adapedonta > Hiatellidae > Cyrtodaria > Cyrtodaria siliqua. The sequence goes on along the minus strand of JAWPHD010001864.1, from coordinate 10,076 downwards.
GAGATGTCATTGGCGACGTCTTCACTTTCCAGTGGGTGTGCCATAAATGACACTCAGTCGCACGTTCTCGTCCAGATCTGGTTCCATTGACATACATATCCATTGTTTTGTTTGTTCGTTACCAAAAATATCGCCCAGTCTTCGTGTTGGGCTTGTTTGGCAGTCTTTGATTGAAACGTTTGACCTACGTATAGAAAACGTTGCTCTGCACATCCAAAGGAGGATCTATAACTGACTTTTGAAAACGATGTCCTACACATCCAAAGGAGAATCTATAACTGTCCTTTGAAACATAAGTTAAAGACGTGCCACCACTGTAATCTTATGTCTTAGATCATGGGTCCAAACGAGGAAAGCATGCTTTTTAAAGGAACACACGGCAATATAATTGGTAAATAGTATCAAAATTAAATAAATAGGCAAATACAATTTCCTTATTAATTCTTATAATTAATATTAATGATTCAACAAATGTCAGTTATCCAGAAAAACTAGCGGAATGCCGTGAGGTTTAAAAAAAAAATCAAGATTGCCGTGTGTCCTTTTAAAATCTAAATGATACTGGACAAATAAAAAGTTTTTTGAAGGTCTTCGCTATAACTGTATGTAAAACTGATCCAACAAGTGCCGCTAAGCTCCCAATTCAAGAAAAAAAAAGAACCAAGGTTTCTTATGAGAAAAACAACAGGAAATATTTTTTAAAAAAATTAATAATAATTAACAAAATTGAACCCATCACCCATCACCCAAGGTTTTCCTACGAAAAAAAAGAAGAAAGTATGCCTCCAGTGAGATCTGAACCCACGACCCCTTGGGTTTCCAGTTTACATTAGCAAATATTGGGGGGGGGGGGGGGGGGGGAGAAAACGGCCATAACTCCGGTGTTACTGATTCGATCTGGCTGGTTCTCAAACTCGTTAGAGCTTTCATTGATATCAACAATCTCGCCAAGTTTGGGAATGATCGAATTCAAAACTAAGGCGCTAGTAGAGTGCTCACAAGGCTGAAAATGGCATATTTCAACAATTCAATGGCACATTCGTAATTCTGGTGTATAGCTGGTTTTCGAACTTGACCGAGCTTTCATTGATAACAACAATCTCGAAAAGTTGTGTGCACACAACGTTATATAATATTTCTGTATATGTTTGTGGTGGAATGTCTTGAACATAAAACCAGATAATGCATGCCTAGTGTTTACACTACGAAGTGTGCTAAGTGTGCTAGTTCTGCGCTTTACACTGTACGTTACCCAAACTAGTATTGACCATATTGCCCATTGGCACACTGAGCATATTTGGGCCGAGCATTTTTGGAACACGCTGACATATTCGGTACTTTCGCCAGAATCAGACGAGCGAGCCAGCCAGCCAGCCAGCCAGCCAGCGCCGGCCAAAAAACAAACAATAATCGGGAACGCGCGATCGATGAGAATCGGACCATGGGTGACTGCCGTGACTGCACTGCCGTTGGGACCCGGCCGTCTTTGAAAAATGATGACTAGAAATAGAAAAATAACACTATGAACATACCAGTTTATAAATTATAGTGGCAGCACTTTTCCTCCCTGCGACTGCGTGTCCATGTCCAATGTGTCTATAGAACAGTAGTGTGACGTCGCGTTACCCGGAACAATACACTGACGTCACAATATAGTGACGTGTCGGCTACCGCCGGTCATGGCCTATGGTTTAAACGGCAGGCAAGTCCCGACAAGTTCGTGATTTCACAATCCCGACCATCACACTACCAGCGTATAGCTCCAATGGCGAGAGACATCCAGCTATGCAGTTCCTAGAGAAAAAAGGCGAACACTTGGTGCAACGTTCGAATAAACAGTGAAGAAACACGATTCGTTAAAAATTAATGAATCAGTTAAAGGGACACACGGCAAATCTTGGACACACGGCATATCTTGAAGTGTAATGAAATCAACATAATATGCAAAAACAGTTTGCTAGCTCTCAGATGTTCTTATAAACAATATTAATGTTTGAACAAATGCAATTTATGTAGAAACGGACGCCGTGAGTTTTTAAAACAATCAAGATTGCCGTGTGTCCCTTTAAGAAAACAACAGTGAAACAGAGGGGAAAAAACGACGAATATAAAAAAAAGTCTACAGCACCCGGTATTCCCAGGCGGTCACCCATCCAAGTACTAACCGGGCTCGACGTTGCTTAACTTCGGTGATCGGACGAGAACCGGTGCTTTCAACGTGATATGGCCGTAGACACTATGAATGCGAAATTAAGAGTATATAAACCGTATGAAATGTAGCTCACATCTGGGGCCATCGCATGCGTCAGCCTCACCGTAGTGTAATAATAATAATATCTTTATTTTCAGAGGATGACATAAATAAAAGACATGATTAAATGATTATGAATGTACAATAATAATATTATTGTACAAACATTGAATGGACAAAACCTACTACTAACAATTTGTCTAAATAAAAAAAAAAGGGGCAATACAAATATCTATTTCATTTGAATTTCAGGGGTTAGCGCGAACGCAGACCCCCACACTAATAAATTGCGTACCCGAGTAATCAACATTTGTGACTATCGCAGGCGTCAGCCCAACCGAAGTGCAATGGGAGGGCCTCTTCCTGGGGAAACCGCCTGGATGATCACGGTATTCCCTGTACCAGGTAAGTATGCTCGAACTTGCATCGGGCGAGATGTCATTGGCGACGTCTTCACTTTCCAGTGGGTGTGCCATAAATGACACTCAGTCGCACGTTCTCGTCCAGATCTGGTTCCATTGACATACATATCCATTGTTTTGTTTGTTCGTTACCAAAAATATCGCCCAGTCTTCGTGTTGGGCTTGTTTGGCAGTCTTTGATTGAAACGTTTGACCTACGTATAGAAAACGTTGCTCTGCACATCCAAAGGAGGATCTATAACTGACTTTTGAAAACGATGTCCTACACATCCAAAGGAGAATCTATAACTGTCCTTTGAAACATAAGTTAAAGACGTGCCACCACTGTAATCTTATGTCTTAGATCATGGGTCCAAACGAGGAAAGCATGCTTTTTAAAGGAACACACGGCAATATAATTGGTAAAAAAAGTATCAAAATTAAATAAATAGGCAAATACAATTTCCTTATTAATTCTTATAATTAATATTAATGATTCAACAAATGTCAGTTATCCAGAAAAACTAGCGGAATGCCGTGAGGTTTAAAAAAAAAATCAAGATTGCCGTGTGTCCTTTTAAAATCTAAATGATACTGGACAAATAAAAAGTTTTTTGAAGGTCTTCGCTATAACTGTATGTAAAACTGATCCAACAAGTGCCGCTAAGCTCCCAATTCAAGAAAAAAAAAGAACCAAGGTTTCTTATGAGAAAAACAACAGGAAATATTTTTTAAAAAAATTAATAATAATTAACAAAATTGAACCCATCACCCATCACCCAAGGTTTTCCTACGAAAAAAAAGAAGAAAGTATGCCTCCAGTGAGATCTGAACCCACGACCCCTTGGGTTTCCAGTTTACATTAGCAAATATTGGGGGGGGGGGGGGAGAAAACGGCCATAACTCCGGTGTTACTGATTCGATCTGGCTGGTTCTCAAACTCGTTAGAGCTTTCATTGATATCAACAATCTCGCCAAGTTTGGGAATGATCGAATTCAAAACTAAGGCGCTAGTAGAGTGCTCACAAGGCTGAAAATGGCATATTTCAACAATTCAATGGCACATTCGTAATTCTGGTGTATAGCTGGTTTTCGAACTTGACCGAGCTTTCATTGATAACAACAATCTCGAAAAGTTGTGTGCACACAACGTTATATAATATTTCTGTATATGTTTGTGGTGGAATGTCTTGAACATAAAACCAGATAATGCATGCCTAGTGTTTACACTACGAAGTGTGCTAAGTGTGCTAGTTCTGCGCTTTACACTGTACGTTACCCAAACTAGTATTGACCATATTGCCCATTGGCACACTGAGCATATTTGGGCCGAGCATTTTTGGAACACGCTGACATATTCGGTACTTTCGCCAGAATCAGACGAGCGAGCCAGCCAGCCAGCCAGCCAGCCAGCGCCGGCCAAAAAACAAACAATAATCGGGAACGCGCGATCGATGAGAATCGGACCATGGGTGACTGCCGTGACTGCCGTGACTGCCGTTGGGACCCGGCCGTCTTTGAAAAATGATGACTAGAAATAGAAAAATAACACTATGAACATACCAGTTTATAAATTATAGTGGCAGCACTTTTCCTCCCTGCGACTGCGTGTCCATGTCCAATGTGTCTATAGAACAGTAGTGTGACGTCGCGTTACCCGGAACAATACACTGACGTCACAATATAGTGACGTGTCGGCTACCGCCGGTCATGGCCTATGGTTTAAACGGCAGGCAAGTCCCGACAAGTTCGTGATTTCACAATCCCGACCATCACACTACCAGCGTATAGCTCCAATGGCGAGAGACATCCAGCTATGCAGTTCCTAGAGAAAAAAGGCGAACACTTGGTGCAACGTTCGAATAAACAGTGAAGAAACACGATTCGTTAAAAATTAATGAATCAGTTAAAGGGACACACGGCAAATCTTGGACACACGGCATATCTTGAAGTGTAATGAAATCAACATAATATGCAAAAACAGTTTGCTAGCTCTCAGATGTTCTTATAAACAATATTAATGTTTGAACAAATGCAATTTATGTAGAAACGGACGCCGTGAGTTTTTAAAACAATCAAGATTGCCGTGTGTCCCTTTAAGAAAACAACAGTGAAACAGAGGGGAAAAAACGACGAATATAAAAAAAAGTCTACAGCACCCGGTATTCCCAGGCGGTCACCCATCCAAGTACTAACCGGGCTCGACGTTGCTTAACTTCGGTGATCGGACGAGAACCGGTGCTTTCAACGTGATATGGCCGTAGACACTATGAATGCGAAATTAAGAGTATATAAACCGTATGAAATGTAGCTCACATCTGGGGCCATCGCATGCGTCAGCCTCACCGTAGTGTAATAATAATAATATCTTTATTTTCAGAGGATGACATAAATAAAAGACATGATTAAATGATTATGAATGTACAATAATAATATTATTGTACAAACATTGAATGGACAAAACCTACTACTAACAATTTGTCTAAATAAAAAAAAAAGGGGCAATACAAATATCTATTTCATTTGAATTTCAGGGGTTAGCGCGAACGCAGACCCCCACACTAATAAATTGCGTACCCGAGTAATCAACATTTGTGACTATCGCAGGCGTCAGCCCAACCGAAGTGCAATGGGAGGGCCTCTTCCTGGGGAAACCGCCTGGATGATCACGGTATTCCCTGTACCAGGTAAGTATGCTCGAACTTGCATCGGGCGAGATGTCATTGGCGACGTCTTCACTTTCCAGTGGGTGTGCCATAAATGACACTCAGTCGCACGTTCTCGTCCAGATCTGGTTCCATTGACATACATATCCATTGTTTTGTTTGTTCGTTACCAAAAATATCGCCCAGTCTTCGTGTTGGGCTTGTTTGGCAGTCTTTGATTGAAACGTTTGACCTACGTATAGAAAACGTTGCTCTGCACATCCAAAGGAGGATCTATAACTGACTTTTGAAAACGATGTCCTACACATCCAAAGGAGAATCTATAACTGTCCTTTGAAACATAAGTTAAAGACGTGCCACCACTGTAATCTTATGTCTTAGATCATGGGTCCAAACGAGGAAAGCATGCTTTTTAAAGGAACACACGGCAATATAATTGGTAAAAAAAGTATCAAAATTAAATAAATAGGCAAATACAATTTCCTTATTAATTCTTATAATTAATATTAATGATTCAACAAATGTCAGTTATCCAGAAAAACTAGCGGAATGCCGTGAGGTTTAAAAAAAAAATCAAGATTGCCGTGTGTCCTTTTAAAATCTAAATGATACTGGACAAATAAAAAGTTTTTTGAAGGTCTTCGCTATAACTGTATGTAAAACTGATCCAACAAGTGCCGCTAAGCTCCCAATTCAAGAAAAAAAAAGAACCAAGGTTTCTTATGAGAAAAACAACAGGAAATATTTTTTAAAAAAATTAATAATAATTAACAAAATTGAACCCATCACCCATCACCCAAGGTTTTCCTACGAAAAAAAAGAAGAAAGTATGCCTCCAGTGAGATCTGAACCCACGACCCCTTGGGTTTCCAGTTTACATTAGCAAATATTGGGGGGGGGGGGGGAGAAAACGGCCATAACTCCGGTGTTACTGATTCGATCTGGCTGGTTCTCAAACTCGTTAGAGCTTTCATTGATATCAACAATCTCGCCAAGTTTGGGAATGATCGAATTCAAAACTAAGGCGCTAGTAGAGTGCTCACAAGGCTGAAAATGGCATATTTCAACAATTCAATGGCACATTCGTAATTCTGGTGTATAGCTGGTTTTCGAACTTGACCGAGCTTTCATTGATAACAACAATCTCGAAAAGTTGTGTGCACACAACGTTATATAATATTTCTGTATATGTTTGTGGTGGAATGTCTTGAACATAAAACCAGATAATGCATGCCTAGTGTTTACACTACGAAGTGTGCTAAGTGTGCTAGTTCTGCGCTTTACACTGTACGTTACCCAAACTAGTATTGACCATATTGCCCATTGGCACACTGAGCATATTTGGGCCGAGCATTTTTGGAACACGCTGACATATTCGGTACTTTCGCCAGAATCAGACGAGCGAGCCAGCCAGCCAGCCAGCCAGCCAGCGCCGGCCAAAAAACAAACAATAATCGGGAACGCGCGATCGATGAGAATCGGACCATGGGTGACTGCCGTGACTGCCGTGACTGCCGTTGGGACCCGGCCGTCTTTGAAAAATGATGACTAGAAATAGAAAAATAACACTATGAACATACCAGTTTATAAATTATAGTGGCAGCACTTTTCCTCCCTGCGACTGCGTGTCCATGTCCAATGTGTCTATAGAACAGTAGTGTGACGTCGCGTTACCCGGAACAATACACTGACGTCACAATATAGTGACGTGTCGGCTACCGCCGGTCATGGCCTATGGTTTAAACGGCAGGCAAGTCCCGACAAGTTCGTGATTTCACAATCCCGACCATCACACTACCAGCGTATAGCTCCAATGGCGAGAGACATCCAGCTATGCAGTTCCTAGAGAAAAAAGGCGAACACTTGGTGCAACGTTCGAATAAACAGTGAAGAAACACGATTCGTTAAAAATTAATGAATCAGTTAAAGGGACACACGGCAAATCTTGGACACACGGCATATCTTGAAGTGTAATGAAATCAACATAATATGCAAAAACAGTTTGCTAGCTCTCAGATGTTCTTATAAACAATATTAATGTTTGAACAAATGCAATTTATGTAGAAACGGACGCCGTGAGTTTTTAAAACAATCAAGATTGCCGTGTGTCCCTTTAAGAAAACAACAGTGAAACAGAGGGGAAAAAACGACGAATATAAAAAAAAGTCTACAGCACCCGGTATTCCCAGGCGGTCACCCATCCAAGTACTAACCGGGCTCGACGTTGCTTAACTTCGGTGATCGGACGAGAACCGGTGCTTTCAACGTGATATGGCCGTAGACACTATGAATGCGAAATTAAGAGTATATAAACCGTATGAAATGTAGCTCACATCTGGGGCCATCGCATGCGTCAGCCTCACCGTAGTGTAATAATAATAATATCTTTATTTTCAGAGGATGACATAAATAAAAGACATGATTAAATGATTATGAATGTACAATAATAATATTATTGTACAAACATTGAATGGACAAAACCTACTACTAACAATTTGTCTAAATAAAAAAAAAAGGGGCAATACAAATATCTATTTCATTTGAATTTCAGGGGTTAGCGCGAACGCAGACCCCCACACTAATAAATTGCGTACCCGAGTAATCAACATTTGTGACTATCGCAGGCGTCAGCCCAACCGAAGTGCAATGGGAGGGCCTCTTCCTGGGGAAACCGCCTGGATGATCACGGTATTCCCTGTACCAGGTAAGTATGCTCGAACTTGCATCGGGCGAGATGTCATTGGCGACGTCTTCACTTTCCAGTGGGTGTGCCATAAATGACACTCAGTCGCACGTTCTCGTCCAGATCTGGTTCCATTGACATACATATCCATTGTTTTGTTTGTTCGTTACCAAAAATATCGCCCAGTCTTCGTGTTGGGCTTGTTTGGCAGTCTTTGATTGAAACGTTTGACCTACGTATAGAAAACGTTGCTCTGCACATCCAAAGGAGGATCTATAACTGACTTTTGAAAACGATGTCCTACACATCCAAAGGAGAATCTATAACTGTCCTTTGAAACATAAGTTAAAGACGTGCCACCACTGTAATCTTATGTCTTAGATCATGGGTCCAAACGAGGAAAGCATGCTTTTTAAAGGAACACACGGCAATATAATTGGTAAAAAAAGTATCAAAATTAAATAAATAGGCAAATACAATTTCCTTATTAATTCTTATAATTAATATTAATGATTCAACAAATGTCAGTTATCCAGAAAAACTAGCGGAATGCCGTGAGGTTTAAAAAAAAAATCAAGATTGCCGTGTGTCCTTTTAAAATCTAAATGATACTGGACAAATAAAAAGTTTTTTGAAGGTCTTCGCTATAACTGTATGTAAAACTGATCCAACAAGTGCCGCTAAGCTCCCAATTCAAGAAAAAAAAAGAACCAAGGTTTCTTATGAGAAAAACAACAGGAAATATTTTTTAAAAAAATTAATAATAATTAACAAAATTGAACCCATCACCCATCACCCAAGGTTTTCCTACGAAAAAAAAGAAGAAAGTATGCCTCCAGTGAGATCTGAACCCACGACCCCTTGGGTTTCCAGTTTACATTAGCAAATATTGGGGGGGGGGGGGGAGAAAACGGCCATAACTCCGGTGTTACTGATTCGATCTGGCTGGTTCTCAAACTCGTTAGAGCTTTCATTGATATCAACAATCTCGCCAAGTTTGGGAATGATCGAATTCAAAACTAAGGCGCTAGTAGAGTGCTCACAAGGCTGAAAATGGCATATTTCAACAATTCAATGGCACATTCGTAATTCTGGTGTATAGCTGGTTTTCGAACTTGACCGAGCTTTCATTGATAACAACAATCTCGAAAAGTTGTGTGCACACAACGTTATATAATATTTCTGTATATGTTTGTGGTGGAATGTCTTGAACATAAAACCAGATAATGCATGCCTAGTGTTTACACTACGAAGTGTGCTAAGTGTGCTAGTTCTGCGCTTTACACTGTACGTTACCCAAACTAGTATTGACCATATTGCCCATTGGCACACTGAGCATATTTGGGCCGAGCATTTTTGGAACACGCTGACATATTCGGTACTTTCGCCAGAATCAGACGAGCGAGCCAGCCAGCCAGCCAGCCAGCCAGCGCCGGCCAAAAAACAAACAATAATCGGGAACGCGCGATCGATGAGAATCGGACCATGGGTGACTGCCGTGACTGCCGTGACTGCCGTTGGGACCCGGCCGTCTTTGAAAAATGATGACTAGAAATAGAAAAATAACACTATGAACATACCAGTTTATAAATTATAGTGGCAGCACTTTTCCTCCCTGCGACTGCGTGTCCATGTCCAATGTGTCTATAGAACAGTAGTGTGACGTCGCGTTACCCGGAACAATACACTGACGTCACAATATAGTGACGTGTCGGCTACCGCCGGTCATGGCCTATGGTTTAAACGGCAGGCAAGTCCCGACAAGTTCGTGATTTCACAATCCCGACCATCACACTACCAGCGTATAGCTCCAATGGCGAGAGACATCCAGCTATGCAGTTCCTAGAGAAAAAAGGCGAACACTTGGTGCAACGTTCGAATAAACAGTGAAGAAACACGATTCGTTAAAAATTAATGAATCAGTTAAAGGGACACACGGCAAATCTTGGACACACGGCATATCTTGAAGTGTAATGAAATCAACATAATATGCAAAAACAGTTTGCTAGCTCTCAGATGTTCTTATAAACAATATTAATGTTTGAACAAATGCAATTTATGTAGAAACGGACGCC